>JANRGW010041173.1:7354-30409 GCA_024733675.1 Psilopsiagon aymara | reverse complement strand
GGGGCTCCCAGGTCACATCCAGCTGCGTGGCCGTGGCCGCCTGCACCGCCACGTTCCGCGGTGCACCGGTGGGCACTGTGCAGAGGGAGGGGACAGTGTCACATCCCTGCAGGACCAGGGAGGGGAAAGCCCCCCCTTGACCTGGGGGCAATCCCTTGGCCTGGCCCCTACGTGGGAGCATGGGGCACCGCACAGGACCATGCTGTGCTATGGACTCACCCGCTTCACCCACAAACACCTCCTGTGGGGGACTGGGGGGGCCCTCACCCACCGCGTTGTACACGCTCATGCGGATCTCATAGCGCCGGTGCTTGCTCAGGTCTGTGGAGGAAAGGGTTGAGTGGGGTCCCCTCTGCTGCGGGGGGGTCCTGAGACCCCCAGGGGACCGAGCGGCTCCCCCCATTGCTGGGTATAGAGGGGGTGAGGGGGTGTCTCCAAGGAACAACAGGAGAGGAAGGCAGAGGCGTCCCTGGGCACAGGCATTGGGCTCACCCTGCAGCACGGGCAGGCAGAGGGGACACACACACAGAGGGTGGCAGTAGGGGACATGCAGGGGGTGGCACGGAGGGGCATGGGGAGCCATGACTTACTGTCCAGCTTGTACTGGGTGAGGGTCACCTCGCTGAGGTTGTGCACGGTGTAGACAGCTGGGAGCCAAGGGGCAGGGAGAGCAACAGCCGGTTAGTGCCATGGCACGGGTGGGATCCCACCTCCGAGCACCCACCCCTGCATGGCTGCCCACCCCTGAAAGGGCCCTGGCACCCTCCGGTGCCAACGGGGCTGTCACAGCACCAAGGAGTCCCCGAGTGGCACAAGCTGGGTCTGGGCATCAAGGTCTCCATGAGGAGCAATTGAGAGTGATGGAGGAACATGGTCCTGTGTCCTCTGCCCTTGTTGCTCAAGTCCCTGATGCCCCATGGAGTGAACCTGATTCCTGCTGGGGTCTGAGGACAGCAGCACACCCAGAAACACACAGCAGGACATCACACCAGTGTCAAGTGGACACATGGACACCTGCACTACAGGGACATGGAGCTGAGCACAGCAGGACTGAGCTGGTGACATCAGACAAGCACATTGGTGACCACAGACCTGGCAGCATGAGGAGCTGCTACCTGACCTGACACCTCCAGGCTGGTAGCCAGGAGAGACCACGGAGCACGGGATGCTCCAGCCTCCACCCCACATCCCCAGGCCCGGTGGGGCCAGCAGCACTCACGGGTGAGCTGTGCCCATGTGGCACCGGGGCTGCCGATGCCGCGCAGGGTGACGCCGCGCAGGCTGTCGTGCACCAGCTCGCGGTACCGCAGGCGGAAACCCAGCAGGATCCCGTTGATCTTGTCCTCGGCGGGGGGCTGCATGAGGAGGACAATGAGGGGCTGCTGGCCCATCCTGTGGCACCCCGCACGGCAGAGGGGACAGGACAGTACCTGCCAGCGGATGAGCACGGATGTGGTGGTGTGCGGGGTGACGGAGAGGATGGTGGGGGCTTCCTCAGGGGCTGTGGGGGAGAAGTGGGGGATGAGGCTCCACGGATGCCCAGGAAAGGGGGGGAACCCCCCTCTCCCTGCCCCAGGAGGTGCTGACCCGCCTGCAGAGTGGTGAGCGACTCTGACTCCTCACTGTACTCGCTGTCCCCAATGTCATTTGTTGCCTTCACGCGGAACTTGTAGGAGGTGAAGGGCTTCAGCCTGTGTGGGGACAGTGCAGCCAGTGGGTGACCCCATAAACCACCCTTCAGAGAATCATAGAACGGTTCAGGTTGGAAAGGGCCTTCAGATCCCCCAGTTCCACCATCTCCCCATCACCCTCCCTCGCTCCCGTCTCCCCATCACCCCCATCTCCCCCATCCTCACCTATCCACGACGAAGGCGGTGGCGTTGCGGCTCGCAGGGGCAGGGTGCAGAGCCCACTCGCCGTCGGGCAGCTCACGGCTCTGCACTGTGTAGAAGCGGACAGGAGAGAGCCCATCGCTGCCCGGCTGCCAGGACAGCAGCACGCTGCGGGCACGCACCTCCTCCTGCTGCGCCAGCGGCTTCCCGGGGGGCTGCGGGCGGGCTGCGGGAGGCGAGGGGCTGGAGGCACTGCAGGCACCCCATGGGCACAGCCCCATAGCTGCACTCCCCCGTCCCGTTACCTCTCTTCTCCGTGGTCACCACGAGGGCTTCGGCCGCCTCACCCCAGCCCTTGCGGGTCTGTGCCGCGATGCGGAACAGGTAAGTGGCCTCGGGCTGGAGGCCGGTGGCCGTGTACTGCCGGGCGCTGGGCTCCAGCACCTCCACGGCAGCAGCGTTGACCGCAGTGGTGTTGAGGCTATGGGTGACCTGGTACGCTGTGGGGAGGGAGGAGCACGGTGGGGCTGGTGAGGGGGGACACCATCCTGGGGTCCCCCCCGTGCATGGCTCCCTCCTCTATCCCTGCCCATGTGCGCAGCTCACATGCAAACACCAGCGCTGGGTCTGAGGTGCTCAGGGAGCTGGGCTCTGCCTCCCCTGCACCCACAGGACCTCCGCACCCCATCCCAGCGTGGCACAATGGGGATTGCTCCCCACCTACCCAGGATGATGCCGTTGGGCTCTGCAGGAGGCTGCCAGATGAGCCGCACCAAGGTGGTCCTCACTTCAGGGAAGAGGATCCCCACGGGGGGCCCGGGCACTGGAGGGCAGAGATGGGGCTCACCAGGGAGTGCACAAGGGAGTGCAAGGTGCCATGCCCTGGGTGTCCCCATTGGGAAATAGAGGGATCACACCAGGAATGGGATGGGAAAGTCTTGGGAACCTTAGGGACCCCCAACACCCCGTTCGGGGGGCTCTGCCCACCAAGATGCTGCCACCCACCATCATCCAGTGTCCGCTCGAGGACGGGGGGCCGGCTGGCTGCTCCATCCCCGATCCTGGTGAAGGCCAGCACACGGATCTCATACAGCGTGTACTTGCCCAGCCCGGTCAGCTGGGCACTGCGGGAGGCATTGCCCTCCACCAGCCAGAACTGGGCACGCGTGTCCGAGTCCTTCTCCTTGTACATCACCTGCAACAGACCTGTGTGACACGGCCAGCCCCGGGATGGAGCTGGCGTCATCGCCTGGAGGTGGCACAGCGCTAACAGCTCACCTTGTAGCCAAGGATGTGGCCATTGCAGTCTGCCTCAGGGATGTCGCTCCATCGGACCAGCATGCTGCTGGAGGAGGTGGCCACCACCGACACGTTGCTGGGGCCGGAGGAGGGCACTGGAGGGGTGATAAGAGTAAGTCAGTGGTAGATCTGGCTGGGGTGGGTGCCCGGTGCCTTGGGGTGGGCAGTGGTACCTGACTCCCGGGTGCGTCCCACCACCGCGCGGCTCCACGGCCCCGAACCGATGGCATTGAATGCTTGGACCTGTACCCGGTACTCGGTCCACTCCTCCAGGTCCTCAATGGTGTATTCCCGCTCCACACGGTCATGGATGATGTGCAACGCTGGCTGCCCTCGCCCATCCAAGCGCGTGTATCGGACCCTGTAGCCCACTGAGTCAGGATTCCCGTTGTACTCCTGCTCCAGGAGGGGCTGCACCCATCCGGCAGAGATGGCAGCATCAGTCACAATGTCCCACAGCCCCTATGGGCCCCATGCCCATGGACATGAGCCGTGGCCCCCCCTCCTCACCATCCAGCGCAGCCACAGGCTGGTCTCACTGGCTGTCCTCAGGGTGACGTTGGTGGGTGCCATGTCTGGGGGGGCCTGCAGGGTCTGGATCCTCCGGGAGGGCAGGCTGGGGGGGCTGGTGCCCACGATGTTCACCTGCCGCATGCGGAAACTGAGGAAGGAGAAGGGGGGGTCATGGAAGGGGAGAAGGGGGCTCCGGTCCCTTGGAGGACACTGCAGCATCGCCCTAGCCACTCGCCTGTAGTAGGTGTAGGGCCTCAGGTTGGGCACCTCCATGGAGCGGGCATCAGGCTCATTTGCCAGCTGGTGGATGAGCCCCCACTCTTCAGCCTCACCGCTCTGGCCTGCCTATGGGATGGGAATGGGGTGAGCTGCCCCCCAACACCCCATTATCCTCCCTTGAGCTGCCCCATACCTGTGCCTCCACCTGCCAGCGGGAGATGGAGGTTTTGCCATCGTAGCCTGGGCGAAATTGGAGGGTGACGGAGCGGGGCCCGATGTTGGAGATGCCCAGGTTGGTGGGGGCACCGGGGAGCTCTGCAGGGACAGGGCAGGGTGGGTGGCACCGGCCGCTTGCCCCCAGCCCATTGGCATCCCCACGCTGCCACACTCACCTGGAGGCACCCCCGAGGAGATGGTGGAGGAGGAGAGCTGGCCCTGGCCCTTGGAGGTCATGGCAGCCACCTCGATGGTGTAGGTGGTGAGGGCGGTGAGGCCGGTGACGCGGTACTCCAGGGTGACGTTGGGCAGGTAATGGGTCACCCGTGTGTTGGTGCGGTTGTATTCCTCCCAGGAGATCCGGTAGCCTGGAATGCACCCCATGCTGTCAGCCGCCGTCATTGCCCACCCCAGGGAGCTGAGTGGGACACCAAGGGGAGATGCTACAGGGTGGGAAGAGGACGAGGGGATGATGCTGTGGGGCAGGAAGAGGACCGGCGCAGGAGCTGGGTACCCGCTGATGCTCCCTTACCTGTCAGGATGCCGTTCTTCTCCAGTGGCTCCTGCCAGCTGACCTTCAGGGATGTGTCCAGGATGTCACTGAAGCTGAGATGTCCCACAGGGCCAGGCACTGCCCAAAGACACCCAGGCTCAGCACACAGCACCCATGGGACACCACAAGGAGCATGCATGGAGGGGACGCTCCTTGGACAGGGCTTCCTGGGGCTCAACAGCATCCCATTCCACATCCCCACCAGTGGGACTACGTCCCCCCCTCCCTGGGTGCATCCCATGGGAACACAGAGCCTCCCCGTACCGTCCTCGTGGGTGCGCACCAGCTGGGGGGGGCTGCGTGGGCCGTCCCCCGGTGTGGTGAAGCACAGCACCGAGGTGAAGTACTCGGCAAACTTCCGCAGCCCCGACACGTATCCCACATGGATGCTGTCCTGGAAGTTGGGCCGCACTGTCACCACCATCGCCTCCTCCTCGTGCTCTGGCTCCCAGGCAATGAGCTGCGGGAAGAGGGATTTGGGATGATGATGTGGGTACCACCAGTTGGGAATGATGATGCCGGGTACCACCAGTTGGGATGATGATGTGGGTACCACCAGTTGGGATGATGCTGCCGGGTACCACCAGTTGGGATGATGATGCCGGGTACCACCAGTTGGGAATGATGATGCTGGGTACCACCAGTTGGGATGATGATGTGGGTACCACCAGTTGGGATGATGCTGCCGGGTACCAGCATCCCCACCACACACATCAGCACCACAAACACCATCCTTTGCGCACCTCCGGCCTCCTCTCATTTATTCAGAGTTGATTAAATATCAATTAAGGGCGCAGGGAACACTTGATGCTGTTAATGGTGTGTGTTTACCCCTCCGAGCTGATGCGGAGCATGTGCTGTGATTAACTCCCATTGATAACAGAGTGTAATCGCCTGTGTTTGGGAGGGGTGTTTGGGCATTTAATTGCCATTGTGTGAGATAGCCTATAGCTACTTAATTAAGTACTAATTAGGCCCTAAAAAATACTAATCAAAAATACTAAGTGGCATTTAATAAGAATGTTAAATATCTGCCTTGCTCCGGTTATCGCATCCAGAGGCAATTAAATTCCTGAACTTCTTTTGAGTGGATTAAGAAACAAGTTTAATGTTTTTAATTCAATTTCATTAATGTAAATTTGAATTAATTGCAAATTTGGAATTAATTAAAGAGCAGGGAGCCTCTGAGCCCAAGCAAGTGTTAAATATCATCAGTAAATACTATTTTAACTGTCAGGCTGGAACCAGGTGAAGTCGTGGGGTACAAGGAGGAGCTGAGCCAGTTTGTGGAGGTTGGATAAGGAATTCCCAGCCCTCCCTGGTTTAGGGAGACCCTCGGGAATCGCCCCTCACCTTGTACCCCTGGTTGATGCCGTTGATGAACTGGGGGCTGGGGGGGTTCCAGGTGAAGCGGATGGTGGTGGAGTTGGTGGCCTCAGTCTGCACGTTCCCTGGGGGCACCGTGGGCACTGCCGGGATGAAGGCAGGGCTCAGAGCGTCCATCACGCCCATGGCACATCCTGCTGCCGATGGGGTGGACGCCGAGGCCCTGCCTACCTCCCTGCAGCGTCCACTCGGTCACCTTCATGCTGTACACCCCCAGGCCGGCGCTGTTGTACGCCGCCACCTCGATCTCGTAGTTGGTCCAGATGATGAGGTCCTCCAGGAGCAGGTTGTTGACCTCGGCGTTGGTGATGTTCTTGAACTGGTAGCCCACGGGCAACCCGGCCAGGCAGTACCTGGGGACCAGCGGCTGTCATTGCTGCCGGCGTCCCCATCGGCACCCTGGGATGCCAGGGATGGGATGCCCATGCTCACCGGATGATGTAGCCCTTGAGGACACCATTCTGGTGGCTCTCAGGGGGTGGCTGCCACTGGATCATGATGGATTGGTTGGTGCGGCCGCTGGCAATGACATTCTGGGGGGGTGCAGAGGGGGGCTCCTCGGGCAGGGACACCCTATGGGGGACAAGGCAGGGGTGAGCAACCATTGCACCAGCCCCCCCAGACCCCCAACCACCACTCACCTCTCTGTGTCCTTGCTGAACTGTCCCCTGCCCACATCATTCACAGCACAGAGGCGGAACTGATAGGAGCGAGCGGGGACCAAGCCCCGCACGGCCACCGACGTCACCTCGGGGTCCACACTGGCCAGCAGCACGGTCCAGGGGGCATCTGTGGGCGAAAAGGGGGAAGCAGGGTGGAGGATGCAGGATGCTGGGGTCCCCAAGCTCCACACAGCATCCCTTGCCCATCACCCCGAGGTGATGCTGGAGCTCAGGACATGCCCGGTGCCAGGGAGGCGGGAGCAGCCCCTTACTGTTCTCAGAGACCTCCACGATGTAGCGGAGCAGGGGGCTGTTGCCATCGAAGGGTTTGGCCCAGGTGAGGTTGATGGCTCGTTTCTCCAGGGGGCTGAGCATGGCCACAGGGCTCTCAGGAGCGTGGGGGAGCTGCCTGGACAGGGGGTGAGAGATGGGGCGATGATGGAGCGGGCATAGACCGGGGTGTGGGATGCTGAGGGGATGGGGGGGGTGTCTCACCGGACACGGAGGTGGGCACTGCGTGAGTCGTTGCCCCCGGCTGACACCACCTTGCACGTGTAAGTGCCGATGTCACCCGACCAGGTCTGGGAGATGTGGAGGGTGCCCATCTCGTCCAGGCGCACCCTGAGGCCGCTCTCTGTGCTCAGCGGGGCCCCATCCTTCTCCCAGATGTACCTGTGCCGGGGGGACACAAGGGCTGCTGGCACAAGGAGAGGGGACCGGGGGGGTCCCACCACCGTGCCGGGCTCCCGGTGTGCAGGGCACCAGGTGGCACTGCAGGATCACCGGCACAGGGCTGGGGATGGCACCCACCACCAACCTGGGGGTGCCGGACCCCCCAACCCTCCCATCCCCATCACATGCACCTCACATCCACGCTGGGGTCGTGGGTGACCCCGCAGCTCATGACAGCCTTGGTCCCCTTGATGACACTCTGGTCCTGCGGTGGGTCGGTGATACGTGTCCTTGCTGTGGGGGAACAGAATGAGCCACCAGCACTGCTTGTGGGTGCATAAGTGAGATATGTGCATCCATGCAATCAACCAGCCACATGCTAGCCCATCCCTACAGAGTTTTGTGCCTCACTGTGCATCATAGAGTCAACCAGATTGGAAAACACCTCTAAGATCATCAAACCTAAGAGTTACCCAGGACTACCAAATCCACCACCAAACCATGACACTAGGGGCTTTGTCTACATGGTTTGTGAACACTTCCAGGAATGGTGACTCCATCACTTCCCTGGGAAGCCTGTTCCAATGCTTGACCACGCTTTTGGTGAAGAAATTTTCCCTAATATAGAGAATTCCAGCCAGATTTGGGTTGAAAGGAATCTTAAAGCTCAACCAGCTCCAGCCCGTGCCATGAGCAGGGACACCTTCCACTAGAGCAGCTTGCTCCAAGCCATATCCAACCCAGCCTTGAACCTTGCCCAGCTCTGCCCATGGAGCCGTCCCACGCTGTGCAGGCAGTGCAGGATGAGGTGTGCTCCCAGCGGCTCCCTTACCCCACACCACCAGGTCAGCAGATGCCTCGTCCACGCCGCGGGAGTTGGTGGCCAGGCAGACGTAGGTGCCGGCGTCGGCGCGGTGCGCGGGGCTCACGAGCAGACTGCCCGACTCCAGCAGCGTGAAGCGCGGGAGCTGCACCGACCCGCTGGCCAGGACCCGCTCCCCTGCGACACGGGGAGCCCGTCACTCCCGCAGTGGCCTGGGGGGCCAGGCAGGGGTGGGCAGGCAGATACAGGGCTCGGATGCAGGCTTGCCTGCATCCCTGTGTCCCCAGCCCCTTTACCTTTCTGCCACGTGATGGCCGGACGTGGAGCCCCTGAGGTCTCGCAGTTGAGGATCACGGACATGCCATCAATCACTGTGCTGTCCTGGGGACCCCTGGTGATGTTGGGGGCAATGCCTGGGGGGAAAAGAGATGCACAACCCATGCTGATGCCGTTCCTGCTGCTCATCCAGGAGCTGACCTGCTCCTGGAGCTTCTCATCCTGGTTTCCTGGGGTCCCCGAGCCATGCCATGGGGTTGAGGTGAGGGGGGGGCTGTCACCTACTGGTCACGGCCAGGTACGTGGTGGTCTGCACCTCGCCGGCCGCGTTGCGGGCGAAGCACTGGAACATGCCGGTGTCATCGGGGACCAGCCCGCTGATCTGCAGGCTGCCGTCTGCCAGCAGCTGGAAGCGGGAGAGCTTCTCCAGGTGGATGAGGGCAGCATCCTTGTACCAGGCCATCTCCGGGGGGGGCACGCCTGCAAGGACAGGGTCACATCCGGCATGGGGACGTGGTGGCATGGGGAAAGCAGCTGGGGAGCAGCTCACCTTTGGCTTGGCAGGGAATGGCCACCACCTTCTCCATCTCAGCTGTGATGTGCCTCTCAGGCTCCTTGATGAACTGTGGTGGCTCTGCAAAGGGAAACCCAGCAACGGGAAGGGTTCGTGTCACAACCAAGCTCAAAACACTCCCTGTAATTCCCTCCTCAGCCCCAAGGGCTGAGACCACCCTCAACTCATTGCACGCTTGGTTTGGGCTGCCCATGGCCAGGTCCTCACCCATGACGGAGAGGAAGGCGCCCTTGGCCACGGCGGGCACGCTGCTGCTGCGCAGCACGGCCTCGCACTCGTAGTAGCCACTATCGCTGAGCACGGGGCTGAGGATGGTGAGCCGGCGGCTGTAGTCACTGATGCCGCTGGAGAGGGGTACCCCATCCTTCTTCCAGATGATGTGCAGCTTCATCAGCGGCCTGCAGGGCCAGGAGTGGGTCAAGAACCAGCCACAACCCCCATGGAGGCCCCCACATCGCTCCATCCCACAGGAGCTGTGGTGGGAAGGGAGCAGGGGGTACCCAAACCTGGGAGACCCCCATTCCCATCCCGCTACTCGCCTGGCATTGGCCACACACTCCATGGTCACCTCCGAGGTGCCAGCCACCACGCTGGTGTTCCTGGGTGGGACAATGATGGTGGGTGCGATGGGATCAGCCGGGCCACCCACATCTGGGAGAAGGAAGACAGAGGAAAGAGCATCAGCACCCTCTGCTCACCCCTGGGGTGCCCGAGCACCCAGCAAGGCCAATGTGGCACCTGAAGCCCATCACCTTGGCATCAGGGTGCCTTCATAGCCCTCTCCTCCCACAGGAGCCCACAGCACCAGCCCGGCCCCAGCCTGTGTGCAGGGAGGAGGGAGAAGGGGAGTATATAAAGCAAAATGATTGCAACAATAAAAAACCCTCATGTAGGTGCCGTAAAAAGGCGATGGGCTTGAAAGCTGCTGATATGGCTGAATCCATAAACATGGGCTCAGGTTGTTTATGGCCCCCCAGGACGCTGAGGTACAGAAAAAGAGATTAATGGGGTAGGAGGGGAAGGGGAGTGGGGAGAGTCCTCTATGGAGAGGGAACGAGCACCCCATGGGGCAGCGGGATGGGAGTACCACGACTGATGCCACCCTGGGGCATCCTCCCCATGTGCTTTCACCACTTGTACAGGGGTGGGGGACCCTCACCTGAATGGACCAGAGGGATCGACCTCAAGGGTGTGGAGCTGATGGGAGCAATGTGTGCTGCGAGGGGAACACGAGCAGGAGCAGGGCATGTCCCATGGGGATGCACTGCACCATCCCATCCCACAACCCAGGGCATGGCCGGGTCCGTCCCCAGCAGCAGGGATGGAGCGGGAGGCTCTGCCCAAGACACAATTAGTGCCTGCAGCCCAGCCCGAAGTGCCTAAATAAATCGTGAGGCAGCTGAAGTGTGAAGTCAGCAAAGCTGGAGCCTCCGACGAGATTTACTGCAAATTAAACTGGGGGGAGCCCGGCGGGGCCGGGAGGGGCGCGTGGCCCCCAGCACTCACTGGCCACGCTCAGCGTGATGGGCTGGCTCGTCTTGTTGTCCCCGTTCTTGTCGTTCACCGCCTGCACGTAGTAACGTCCCGCGTCCGGGGCCACCGTGGAGAGGATGACGAGGGTGTTCTCCAGCGTGATGGCTCTGTGGGGATGGGAACACAATGGATACTGATGCAGAGAGATGGGACCCTCATTTCCAACCCAGTGCCCACATGGGACAAGCACAACCCTCAGCCTTCCTCCTGCCAGCACCAAGAGGGGTTCAGCTCAACCACTGGCCCCAGGACCACGCTGAGCCCCATATTCCCCCCACCCCACCCAGCAGAGAGGACAGCGCAGATTAATAGGACCTTTTCTTAATGGAACGATCTAATCTGCAGGAAACATAAAACGGTTTGGGGAATATATTTTTTCTACCATTAAATATGAGATAAAGGAGTTTTATCTCTTCAATCCTGCCTTGCAAATAGAAAGGAGACCAGTTCAATTCCTGCATAATGTGGGTTACAAATTCAATTCCCTCACGCTGCATCTGCCAGCGCTGGGTTTGCCGCTCCGACAGCACCGGGGCCCGATGCAGCCCCATGGGGACACGTGTGCGGGGCCCAGCTCCATCCCCGATGCCCACCTTTCACCCACCTTCCTCCCTCTTATTTTCATTTCTGTTCTAAATTCACTTCCCCAGTGACAAACGGAGCCATTAGCTGCCGAATGCCTGTGGGTGTTAGCACGATGCGCTCGAAGCATCTGTTAAACAGCCTTATTGCAAGGACAAGGGCAGCCAAGGGAAACACAGCCCCCTGGGATGCAGAGGAGGATGCCAGGAGGATGCTGGAGGGATGCAGGGGGGTACCAGGGGTACTCACATGCGGCTGCTGGGGGAGATCTTGCGGCCGTCGCGGAACCAGGTGACCTGGGGCTGGGGGAAGCTGGCGATGCGGGGCGCGCGGATGACGGCCGCCTCCCCGTGCGACACGCTCTGCTGCGTCTCGCGGTCCTCAAAGCTCCCCATGTCTGCAGAGCGGGTGGGAGAAAGAGCTCGGGGGCTGCAAACGCACCCAGGGACCCAGCAGGGTCCGGCTGGAGGCCACGGGGATGGGCTCCCCCAGGGGATGCAGAGGGGCTGTGCTGGGGGCTGCTCTCTGCTCCCCTCCCTGGCTGGTACACGCTATGGGGTGAGGGGGGGGAGCTCAGACCCCATGGGCTGCTCCTGCACACCCTGCACAACCCATGTCCCAGCACCAGGATCATCCCAGCATGACCCTGGATTGGGAACTGCCACCCCCCTCCGGCTCAGACATTGCGGGCTGGAAGCACACTGAAAGCAGAGTGAAGCAGGGGGCAGGGAGAAGTGGGGGGGCAGTGGATTTTTACTGACTTCCCTTAATAGCTGTAATTAAAAACATGTAAAGAATCTTTTTTTAACGACTTTACCATTATCATCAGTTGTTAGCACAGCTGCCTTATTAATTTCTCATTACCTTCCTGATTTCTCATTGCTCCTCAGGAAGGTGTTGAAAGGGTTGGGATTGGGGGTATCCCAGAGGGAAGGAGGGACAGAAAGGGGCAAGTCCCCAAGGTACGGAGCCAGCACCACGGCCCTCAGCATCCTGCTTAACCTCTCCCCGGTGCCTTTCCATCACCCCCCAGCACAGACTCCAAAGTCTGGACCATCCTGCTCAGGTCCATTTGTCCGCAGGATCCATGCGGAGCCATGAAAAGAGCATCCGGAGCTGAGCCGCCCGTCTGTGCTCCTGCACTGCCGGATGCAGCCGCCAGCCTCACGCTCCTGTTTGCCTTCAGTAATGATTATAAATGGTGTTTGCTCTCAGAGCAGCCAGGAGGAGCGGGGGTGCTTCACACCATCAAGCGCTTCTCCCCTCCAGGGAGACAGAACTGCGTGCTCAGATGTGGTGCTGAGGGTTTCCCCTTGCCCCCTTGCCCCCCAACCACTGCAGCAACCATGCAGCAGGAGCAGCAACATCTCCATCCCTGCTGGCATCACCCCAGGGATGCTCCGCACTCCCATGGGCTGCACTAACACCAGAGCTGCCCTGGGGGGGTGTCCCCGCATGGGACTGTCACTTACATGCCACCTGCACCTCGGTCTGGCGCTGCAGAAGGGCTCCCATCCGGTTGCGGACGATGCAGCGGTAGAAGCCGGCATGAGTGCGGTCCAGTGATGTGATCACGTACCTGCGGGAGACAGGAGCCACGTCAGCGGCGCTGGGGACATCCAGGTCACCGTCACAGCCCCCGGCAGAGGCTGCAGCTCCTACACAAACCCCCATTTACTGCTGGAGGTGTGCGTGCATGCATGTGCACACCCCCCCCATCCGCGTCCCTTGCTGGTGTGGCGGCCGGGCACGCAGGAGGTGCTCTTGCAGCACCACACATGCAGCGGAGCTGGTGGCCATCAATGACTCATGGCTGTGAGTGGGAGGCACTGGACAAGTGGCTTTGAGCTGTCAGAAGCGGAGGTGGCTGCTGGGGACATGAGGACCTGGGTCTCACACTGAGCCTTGGTGCTGAGTGGCAGGGACACACCAGGGCGTGCTGGTGTCCCTCTGCCTGGGACCTGCACGCAATGAGCAGAGGCTGAGCTGCCTTATCTCCCCCAACGCAGGCTCTTATCAGCCAGCAGCCGATAAGCAGATAAAGGGAATAACCATGTCTCAATGCACCCACTGCTCCTGAGCACCATCCTGGCCCACACGCTGGACCCGGTGCCACCGGACCTCCCTGAACCATCCCCACCCCAGGAGGGATGCAGGGGCTCCTGCTCCATCACCCCCAAACCAGGCCAGATCCTGCTGGCCTCGCAGATGGGTGAACCTCTTATGGGGATGGGGGGGGGGGTGCAGCATCACCTTTCTTGATGTGAAGTGCTCAGAGACAAAGCAGAAAGGCAACAAATAAGCGAGCTCAACCCTCCCTTGCCCAAATCTAATCTTGTGTTAAAACATGCTGCAGGCTGTTTCGACAGAGCTTTGTTCTTTTGATAACTGAGCACAAATGAAACTTTGGAAGACACAAGGAGCGTGTCCCCTCTGCAGGGAAGCACAACAGGACCTTGTGCCCCCCCTCCCTGCATGGAGATGGTGCTGGGGACACAGGGCTCCCACCTCACCCAGAGGCACCACCGAGCTGGGGTGATCACAGGAGGGCTGGCATCAGACCCACTGCCAGCACACATCCATGTACACAGCATTCCGGGGGTCACCCATCCCCGTGGGAGAAGGGAGGATGCCATTTGGGAGCGAGTCCTTGAGTGTCACAGCTGATATTTAAAAATGATCCCCAGAGGCTTTAAGTAAGAGATTTCAATTCCAGGGAGCTGTCAGGCACTGATGCAGACACCAGGAATAATGGGCCCGCTCTCCTTGTGGTGTCCTCGTGAATAAATCACACACCGTGACTCCTCAACACACACATGCACGCGGATGGACAGATGGACACTGATGCTCGCCTGCCTGCTCATCAATGCAGGGACCCCCTCTGCATCCCCTCTAAACCCTCATCCTAGGAGGGGGCTGCTCCCAAACCCCCCATCCCAGCCCGCAAGCCACCCTATAGGATACGAACCACCCTCATCCTTAGGGCACATACATGGAGCATCCACTGATGCACAGCCCCATCTTGTCCGCACATCCCAGTTGCCAGGACACCTCCATGGGCACCGGCAGCCTTCACCCCCCCCGTGGGGACACCCCTGCAGATCCAACAGCGCCTGCTCCACCCGAGCTGGAGGAGCTATTAAAGGAGCTGAGCTCCTGCACACACCTAAAGCGGCTGAAAATAGCCCGGAGAAAGGAAATCAATTACCGGGCGCAGCCTGGCCCGCAGTCATTAACCAGACACGGGCAGGGACTTTGTTCTCTGCTTCCACAGAGGCTTTTATCAGAGACCACTCTGATTTCATTTCCTTCCCCCATCATGCAGGGCTGTGAAGGGGGTGGTAACCGATTTCACCCCTGGGCTGCGGGCAGGAGGAGGGGTGAAGCCCCTGAGTCTGAGCGAGCCACGGCCACGCTGCTCTCCCGGTCCCACTGTGCCAAGCAAACAGCTCTTCCACTGGATGCAGTCCTCAGCATGGCCCCAGCCAGGGCTCTTCACCCACAACCAGCCCGGGGGCACGCATCCCCCTGCTCAAGCCAGGACAGAGGTCTGGCCGCGCTCCCGGTGCAGCCCTTGCTGCTGACTCGGCTGTTCCAGGGGTTGGTTTGTGAAGGCAGAGGTTGAGAGGGCACCGTCTGCAGGGAAAAGCACTTCTGAAGCGAGGAATGACCCCTGCTTCAAAAGGCAGCACTGATGGAGATCAGCATGGCCCCGGGGTCAGGAGGGGGGATCCGGAGCCACAAACCCTGTGCCCAGGGAGCGATGGGTTTGCAGAAGCGATTGGAAGGCTTTGGCATCGCATCATGACAGATGGGTGAGCTGCACGTTGGGAATGACGACCTCCCATCCATCCCATCAGTGGGGCAGGACAGGGCACAGCACCACCACCAACCACAACCCCTTTTTGCCACACAACCCTGGCAAGGTGTTGGCATCCCCGGGCTGGACACGCTTCCTCGTGGGGGGGGGGGCTGGTTGGTGCCCCGAGGCCCCAGCCCCTGTGGCTCTGTTATTGCAGGGCTGCCGAGAGGCATGGGGCTGACGCTGCCGAATTATTATTAGATTGAGGGGGTGGAGAGGGGCCGGGAAAAGCATCAACCAAAGGATTTGATCCATCAAATGGAAAAGGCAGACGAGCGCAGGAATCCTGTGGTTCTTCCAATGCCGCCCAGCAACAGCTGGATTGGATTTTGGATAGCACCACATTGCCACGGTCCCCTCTGATTAATATCCTGTATCATGACTAATTAATTCTAGAGGGGACATGCATCTGAATTGTTACCTTGTGATAATGAAATGTCAAGTGAGCATTAAAACACACTTAGCAAAGGTTTAACGACTCCCAGCATCCGAGCAGTGCATCCCAGCACCTCCACCCGCCCGGCTGCCGCTCAATATGCTTTTAAACACCCGCGCTGGTATTCCATCAGCCCCTGTTAACTGTATTATTGGATCTCAATTAGCTCCTGATTGGAAAGGGCTCTGCTGTGACACACGTGGCCGGAGCCTCACTGCTTCACAGAGGGAATGGGAACTCGGTGGTGCCGTAAATCCCTGCCTCAGTTGGCCGGGTCAGAACAATGAACCAGTTAATAATTAATGGCCATGTATTAATGTGCCACCTGCCCACAGAGTGGGGGCAGCGGGGCCATAAGCCTAAAGCCATGTGAAGCATCCTGAAGGCTCCAGCACGGCCCACACCAGCTCAGCCACCACTGTCCAGCTCAGGTGGTAACTCTGGATCTGGTCCCCTTCCCATGCTGCTTGAGCCCACGTGAGGTCCCAGCATGGAGATCCCCTCCATCACCTTCCCCTATCCCGCCAGCCCCAATGTCCCTATGGGCACTGCTGCCCTGCACTATCGCTTGTGCCACCCTCAAACCAGACAAGGCACAGAGCAAGGCAGGAACCTTCACAGCACAAACATCACCAGCAAAGCCCATGCCATGCTGCCCATTACCAGCTTGGTGCTGCCTCACTGGCACTCCTGGGAGCTTTGGCAATGCCAAACCTGAAGCCAGCCAGGCTGGAGGCACAGGCAGCAGAAGCTCACTGCTGAGCTCCCACTGCAGCCCCTCTGCTTTATCAGCTCCCATTAATGACCCCATTGGATGGCAATTAGCTCCCTAGAGACGGGCTGTGCCCCACAGCTGGGCTGGTGAAGAGCTGGTCCAGGGAGCAGGGATGTGCTCCAGTGAGTATAGGGTGGGTCCCAGCAGGGAGCCAGGGGTAAAACACCCCCTTTTGCCCCAGTTCTGTGTTTTTGAGAGGGTCCTGGCTCCATATTTGACAGAAACTGGGGACAAAGTACAGGCATCAAACAACTGGGGTCCTCTAAAGGCCATAATTGCTCGGTGGGATGCTGTGTGTGCAGCATCCCTGCATCCCTGGGGTACATACATCCCAAAACATCCCATAAAGGAGGGAGGGGGAGCATCAAAACAGCCCCAGATCTGGCCATGGGGCTGCATCGCACCTGAGAAACCCAGAGAAGCACCAGGAAGTTCCATCCTGCAAACCCCGTTTAGCTGGGGGGGCACAGGGAGCAGTGCGGCAGCAAAGCCAGACAGTGCCAGGGATGTAATTGCACTTTCCTGGCCCCGAGGTCCCTGAAAAAGGGATCTGGGCTCTTGGGAGGAGGCACAGGATCCTTTAGTAGCTCCTGCACCAGCTGCGGAGGGACGTGGGGAGAGGCGAGAGCCTGATTTAGTGCCCAGGAGATGCATCTCTACGGATGGGTGTCTGTCCAGAGGTAATCTATGTGCAAGGTAATTTCTCCAGGCAGCAGGACTCGATGCAGCCCTTAATAGGACAATCTCATGTGATGAATTACCAGACCCAACTAATCTGCATGTTAAATTTCTTGTATGAGAAATAAATATCCTCGATTCACCAGAGAAGCGCTTTCCTTCCGAGGATTTCATTAAAGGCATCAAGCTGCCTGATTTGCATGTTATGATTCCTCGTACGAGGGGAAGTCAGGCTCCGGAGAGCACGCCGGAGAGATTATGCAGGGGAAACCGGAGCAGGCCCTGGAGAACATAGGGAAAACTGGAGCAGGCCCTGGGGAACGCAATGCCAGGACATGGGAATGCAGCGTGCAGTACATTTCCACCACCCAAACCCCTGCCATCCCCCCACCAAAAGGTCACAACAGGCAGCGGGGGGGATGGGGTTTTGCTGTGGGGTCCCCAAGTGTGGGAGGAAGCAGAGGTCCCACGGGAGGAAGCGGGGGTCCCATGGGAGAGCCGTCTCCGTGCACCCCATGCCAGAGGCAGGCAGTGAGTGAAGGCTGGTCCCTGATCCCCCGTGCTCCCCAAGGATGCTCCCAGGGGAAAGCATGCACAGAGCCATTCTGGTCCCTGATCCCTCTGTGGTCCCTGATCACGCTTCATCCCCAGGGATGCTTCAATGGCTCTCCTGCATTCTTCCCTCTGCAATCCTCAGGGATGCTCCACTGCACTGGCTGGGGGCCAGGGACCTGCTGAGCCCATTCCCGTTCCCATTCCCATTCCCCACCTGCCCTTCACCACACGCCAACAAGTCGCTCGGTGGCACGCTGGCGGCTGCGGGAAGGGAAGGCTGGTCACCATGGAAACACGCTGCCAAACTGGGAGAGAAGAGTGGCTCCTTCCCTTAAAACACACCAAGAGCTCCACGACCATCAGACCAGGATGAACTGGGGGGGCTCACGGGGAGCCAGGGGAGCCCCGGCCCACAGCCCCCACAAAAGGGGTGCAATGCACGAGGGTGAGAGCAGCTGGCGGTGCCGGTGGGATTCCCAGCTATGGGAGAGACCTGGGGAGGAGCTGCGAGGATGCTGAGGGTGGAAGTGCTTGGTGACACGCTGGGTGCCACAAAACATGTAGATGAGACCTTGGGGATCATGGCAGCCCTGGCTTGGACTTGGTGATCTTAAAGGGCTTTTCCAACCTGATTGATTCTATCCATGATTCCTGGGATGTGTCCCCCCTGCAGCACAAGGCCCTGCTTCAAAGGACCATGCATCCTGTCACGAACACAGCCAGGATGGAGGGAAGGTCCCTCCTGCCCCTGGCATGGGGAGATGCCGGGGGGCACAATCCATCCCCGATACGAGCTTATACACCACATCCCTCGCCCACACTACTGATGCAGCTGCAGCCATTCCCGGCCCCTGCATGGACAGTCGCATCCCTGAGCCTCTCTGTCCATCCACAGCATCCCTCCCCTCTCCCAGGATTACTCCATTTCTAAACTCGTTAAGTTTTAATTACTCCCTGCCGGTGACTGAGCGGGCTGGCTCCGCGCCACAGACAGCTCTATTTCAAATTCCACTCCTGCCCATCATCACTCACTCTGGTGCTTCACCCTCAATTCCAGGCGGGACATCCCAACCCTCATATGGACACATGAAATCCCTGTGGAGATGCAGGGTCAGGCAGCACACACGTGCTCGAGGGAAGCTGCTGCTGGCAGGTTGTGTCCTCACCAGGGCGAGGACGGGTTGAAGCCAGGCAGTGATTTGCATCCAGGCTGTTTGCTTCATTAGCTGCGCCGGGGTTTGTTTGGGTTTTCCCCATGTGTTTGTTTATTTGCTGGCTTCCTTCCTTAATCCTTTCTGGCTGGATGCTGGAGCTGGAGGTGGGGGCCGGGGGCTCATTGGACAGGGAGTCACCTTGGCGCCAGGATGCAGGGATGCAGGGTTCCAGGGCTGCTGAGCATCCCTGAGCAGACACCTTTCCTACAGAAGGGTCAACTGAGACACGGAGCAGACCCAGGAAAGCAGCCCAGGAGTCCCTGGTTCCGGGGGTCCAAACCAGTTCGGGGTTTGGAGGAGCCCCCCAAGCATCCCAACCGGCTCCAAGGTGGGGCAGAGCCCGGGCTCAGGGTCCTAACACCTCAGTCCTACTTGGGGTGTGTGGCTCAGCCCCCGCACTGTGCAGCTGCCCTGCGGGAGCCCCTACATGGGCTCTGTGTGTCGTCGTCCCCCCCCTGCAGTGTCACCACTGTCCCCACAACCCCATTCCAGAACTGACACATTGCGTTGTTCCCACTGCTGCCAATGTGGCTCCGGACAGGCGTGAGCTGTGGGCACCGTGGGGCTCGACAGGTCTCTGAGCTTCAACACTGGGGTTAGGGACAAGGGACCTGTGCCACGGGGCACCCAGCACCAAGCCTGGGGCACTGGGGGCACCACAGAGCTGCAGCCGCCACGGCTTAGTGAGGAACAGCCCCATGGTCCCCAAGGATGCTGCAGCACCCGCACAGCACCGTGCTGGGGAGGGCACCCAGCACCAGCACGGCACAGGGTGACGGGGAGGGGACGTCACCAGCCACATTGTCTGCGTTCCCGGCATCCCGGAGCAGCCCCGCGTTGCTACAGCAACACGAAGCCTTTGGATTCAATGCCTTTAAATGGGGAACTGCTTGTCTCAGACTGAATTATTGATTAAAACAGAGAGGATGACACACACAGGCACAGGAGATGACCAGAGGTATCTGGCTTCGCATAGAAGCAAGCTCCAAGTGGGCTGTGATGCAGGGCCGTCAGGATCAGTCACCACAGGGGGCTGGATGTCCCACACCAGGGTGATCCCTTGTGCTGCTCTTTCCTGCTCCATCCCTGGGCTGGACTGAGCTCAGGGAGCCAGGAGCCAGCAGTGAGCTGCAGCCCGGTGTTAATCCCCTTGTTCAAACGCCTCCTCCCTGATGTTGACCTGCTTAAATCCACCGTTTGCTCTCCAAACAGAGGAGGCAGCTCCTGGCAATGCTAACGGCTGCATCCCCAGCACAGCATCCCCTCGCAGGGGGACCGGTGATGCCCGCAGTGTCCACCGGCAGGGACCAGAGTGCCGGGCAGGATCAGTCCCGGATGCTCAGCAGTGTGATGGGACTCACCGGTACTCCAAGGAGAACTTGGTCAGCTCCTGGCTGTTGTGCAGCCACTTGAACTCGAGAGGCCAACTGCCCTCAGCCATGCAGGTCAGGACCAGGCGGTTCCCCTCCAGATGGACCTGGCTCCGCACCGGCTCCGTCTTAAAGTATGGGGAGACATCGTCTGCAGAGAGAGGAGGGAAGGGGTGAGAGACACGGGTGAGGAGCCATAACCTGCCAGCCCCATAACCTGCCAGCCCCATTCACTCCATCATAACCATCACCCAGCAGCACATGGGCACACGGGCAGGGGGTTGCTGGTGGCCTCATCCCCATCCCTCTGTCCCAGCCAGGCCTCCCCAGTGGCCACTTCCCCGCCCTGAGCCATTTCCCAAGCCTGTCGACAAGGGCTTAGCCCATCTAGGGTTTATCTAAGCCGCTTGCTTTGCTTTATTCCCAGCTGCCTTTGTAGTGCTTCAGAAGCACTGAGCTTTTAACTTGGGGGGTGAAGAGGGTGGAGGGGCTGGGAGCAGAGTGAGACATAAACACTTACTCCTCTCCTGTTTTATTTGCTAAGTAAAACTATAAATCGAAACACACAGCTCCATTTTCTGCTTAACAAATGGAAGCCCTTTTACTTCAAAGACACATTCATATTCCCCAGCAGCTTTCAAGTGTGCTTTCAATCACGGCTTTGGGTTTTTTCTTTGGGGCAGGGCTTTGCTCTCTTGTGCGCGAGCTGAATTCCTGCTGCAGCTCTCCACACCCTGAGCTCACAGCAAAGCAGTGCCCATGGGCTCAGCCTGTGCTGGTGTCCCACTGCCATGGGGGCTGCCCTGGGGGTCCCTGTCCTCTCCTTCTGGGCACCCTGGGGTGCCAATTGCTGCATCCATGTGGAGATGCCCGTTTGATTCACATCCACCCCGCTGCGTGTCCCCAGGGGGGCACAGGGATGCTAAAGCCAGGAGAGTCATTAGGCAGGGAAGCAGCAGCAAACAGCTCCTTAGTTTAATGCCGTCAGCAGCGCTGGTGGGGGCAGCCCTTATCCCACTGCCCCTACACCAGATCCAGGCTGGATCAGGGCATCGAGGCACCTCTCAACTCAGCCGAGGGGCTCACTGCCCGTACATGGTGTGTGCACCTCTACACGTGCGTACACGTGTCCCTGCCATGCTGGGGCAGGAGCTTGACCTGGAATGCCAGAGCTTCACCCACGCCAGGCTGGAGATGTGGGATTATTGCAGTACCCAGCTGAGGTCGTGGCAAAGCTGAACTACCGCTCCAAGGCTGAACACCTCAGGCGTGAAACCAGTAGATGAGCCACGGACCAGGCTGGGCATCGGGCAGGGCAAGATGCAGCCAATGCATCCATGCAGCAAAACAAGCTGATGCCCAGGCTCTGGTGATGGTCACCTATACGTGAGCCCCACCAGAAACCACAGGGCCCAGCATCCCAGGATGAGTGCTCCAGTGGCATCCCCCGATGATCCCAGCACCGAGCACTTGGGATGCTCTTGGGATGCACTTGGGATGCAGGGTGCTCCTGCCGCACCTTCCCCAGGGCTGCAGGCCGTTTGCATACATCCTAATTTGACTTTAAGCAGCTCAGGCTCATCTCGCTTTGAAGCACCCGAGCCATCTGTTCTGCATTAAGGGGTGAAGAGCAGAGCCGAGCAGGAGAGGCAGCTCCTAATTCCACCATTGATGGTGCGATCGTTATCCACCTGCAAAGGACACTGCGGCCTCCGCGGGCCGAGCAGCTCCTCCGATCCCTTGGGAAAGCCAAAAGCTGCCAAGCAGGGCAGAGGGGCCCAGGTGCACCGGGTGTCCCTTGCGAGGGTGAAGGTGGCACCGAGCTCCAGCCTTCCGTGCCTCAGTTTCCCTCTATTTGATGCCATACATCTCAGTTCTGCTCCCAATATGCCAGAGGGACTTTTCTCTCCCATCATCCTGGTAGAATCACAGGGCATGGCACCACCAAACCCAGGGTGCATAGGGGTGCCCATCACCTCATCACCCATCACCTGCAGAGCAGCATGGACAGAGGCCACTATCCCATAGGTCCTGGGGGCAGTGGGAGCTCTCCTGGTGTATGACACCACATCCCCCCCGAACCAAAGGGTCATTACTGCTAATTCCGCCTCTCCCCCATCTGCTGTGACTGTTTACTCTCCACTTGCTCATTAGAGGCTAATTAGTCAGTGCAGAAATTCATCACTTTGCAAAGGCAGCAGCGAGGGGTGGCCCAGGAACATCTGCACATCTGCTGGTGGCATGGGATGGTGCTGAGCTCCCGCAGCCATCAGCGGGGTGCTGTGCCATGCTGTGTCATGGCAGCTCAGCACAGCTCCCTCCATGGAATAGATGCCACCAAACCACTCCATCCCCATCCTGCCCGCACCCGGAGCTGAGCTGCAGGCAGGGATGGATGAGATAAATAGGATGCCAAAAGCTGGCACTAGGGAAGGGGGACGGGAACGGGGATGACCCCGGCTCTCTCCCTCCAGCACCAGTGACATTTTAATGCCAGGCCCTCACAAGGCACTAATCCTGCCTAATGGGATCACAATCTTTGTCCCTGCACTTTATTTACACAGCGCTGGGTCTGAGCCCTGAGCATTAGTGAGGGGAGGGGATGTGGATTTAGAGCAGGGGCCCTGCCTGTATCCAAAGAGCAGTAATGGATCCTAATTCCTGGGCGTAATGGGCAAGCCAGGAGCTAAGTCCCCCTCTCCAGGCTTCAAATCCTTCTTGATGGGAAGGGACGGGGAGGTTTAAGTTCAGAGGAATCCTGGAATGCCTGCCCAGGGCAGGGTGCTCCGTGCAGCTGCTGGTGGGGAGAAGGAGGGTGAGACCCCCCCCTTGTGCTCAGCAAACCCCAGTGAGCAAAGAGAAAACGGGAACGGGGCATGAGAAGGGTCCCCCCAGCGAGCCATGAAGCGCCAGCAGCTCATGGGACACCCAAGTTCTTATAAAAGTCTTCCAGTGCCTGAAGGGGCTGCAGGAAACCTGGAGAGGGGCTTTGGCCAAGGGATGGAGGGCCAGGACAGGGGAATGG
>JANRGW010041169.1:102506-116291 GCA_024733675.1 Psilopsiagon aymara | reverse complement strand
CAGGCCACAAGTCAAAAACACAGTGCTGCACCAGCTACTAAGAAGGAGAAAAATGACTGCTGCTGCTGAACCCATGACAGAGTGCCTGCTTATTCCTGATGGCAGAAGGTCCATGCAACAGTTGAAATGATATATTCGTAGCTAATCAGATCTTGAGTATAATTGCCTTCAGAATGTTGTCTTAAGCTATTTACCATCAATAGATAATGTGTACTCTGGCATTTTGCTGCTGCTTCAATAAAAACCCCACAACCGTGGAGAAAAACTGTTGATTCAAACTCATCAGTTTGTTGGTTTGTTCATGCTCTGTCATTGACCAGCTGTTTCATAACTGTCCAATATGAATGGATAGAATTTTACTATAAGCTGAAAACAGTAAAGTTCACATCAAGCCTTTGGTTGCCACTTTTGGGAGTATATAGGCCAAGAAGTACAGAGCAGTGAGGCATATTCCTCTCTGATTCAAACCACCAGGTTTTTATGAAGCCCTATGATTTCAAAATAGAGTAAGTTTTTAAATTGCTCATCACAGTGTTTGGTTGTCCATTTCTGAAAAATGGGAGGTGTCCGTGCCCATGGCAGGGGGGTTGGAACTAGATGATCTTAAGGTCCTTTCCAACCCTAACTATTTTATGATTCTATGATTCTGTGATATTTGGACTTGCCTTATGCATCTACAGTTTAGACTTGGCTAATAATTATTTCTATTGGTCTTGTGAATGCAGAATAATTTCCTCCCCCCTAGAATTTAATTATCAGTCATTTTGTCTGCATGGAGATAAGTGACAAAACCCACCAAAATTTCCACTGAGGTGTCAATATATTAAATATATTGAAATAGCCAGTGTTTTTTTATATTTTCCCAAATCATTGTGTATTGGGGCTAAAATACTAGGAGCAAACAGTAAATTCTCACTGATTTCCTGGTTGGTTTTGTTTGGTTGGTTTGTTGTTTGTTTTTTTTGTGGGGGGTTTTGGGGTTTGGTTTGTTTTGGAGGATTTTTTAGCAAGAAAACTCTAGTACGTGTACTCTAGAAACACTGGGAACACATCGGAAAGTACTAGCACAGAGAGATTAGGTGGTTAGTTATTTCCATTATTTTAAGATGATCATTGATTCTCCTTGTGGGTTTAAAGTTTATTGCTTCAGTCAAAAAGCTGAGATTGTTTTTCTTGGCATTGCTCCCATGTACGACCTGTGTTTTCAGACATCTGTAGGAATCTAGTGCATTTTAGATACATAACTCTTGTGAGCAGGACTTTCCTCCTGACCAAAAGACTGCCTGCTGTAAGAAAATTGGAGCAAGGTGCTCGGTGTCATAGAAACACCTGCAAAAAAGAAAACCTTTCATAACAAAGTAGTACTCATCTCAAAGAAAGCATAATTTGGGTGGACAGGATGAAAAGTTGGGGGGAAAGTAGAAATGTTAACATATGTGATTGTAATTGTTCTGATATATAGCAGATCTGTGATAATTACAAATTTTTATTTTGTGATATGTAGAACCAGATTAAATGTTAGAGGAAAATGCATAAAAGAAGGGGAATTAATTTTTATATAATTTGACACTCCACGAATATAGTTTCATCACTGCCATGCCTGTCACTTTTTGATACAGTGATATGAATCAGGTTTTTTGCTGTAGAAATGTAATCCTGGGTTGTATTTGAAAATCATGTACACAGAACATTGTGTAGGTTGAAGGTCCTTTGCAAGATCATGTTTTTCAAAGAGATCAAGAAAAGTGATCATTTCTTTTTTGTGAAGTTAATGGCAAATATCCCATAAGGGAATGGCAGTTAAAGATATTTGGTTATGTCATATCCAGAATGTCAGTTACTGCATGTAATAAAGAATCTGTAACAACCCTGTGAAGTAATTTAAGTGAAAAATCATGCTTGAAAACTGCATACTTCAGCTGGTTTTTGCTCTTTTAGATTTTTATTTCTTTTAGAATAAGAAATGCTGGACAAACTCCTGTTAATACTTATTATTCTGGGCTTCATAAGGCATCTGACAAATTGATACACCCAAAATTGAAAAAAAATAAAGATGGAGTACATTGAAAGCTAGTGATGGAAAATAGCAAGTGTTGTGAAATGTCATAGCTGCACTTAGCATCAAGTGAAGTGAAAACAGAAAGGAATAAAGAGGATGCAAAAAAGCCAAAAAAAAAAAAAAAAATACTTGATGTATTTTTCTTCATGATATTTTAATTTTCAAAATATTTTAGTAATTGTTTGTATTTTGTATCAGTTTCCTAAAATATTCTGTAAGCATTCTAGAAAATGTTTGATTTTTCTTTTTTTTTTTTTTAATTTATTTTAAGAATGGCTTGCTGTAGGAATCATCTGTGGATGAGCTATAATGCTGGCCGAATAGTAAGGTTAAACCTTTTCTATACTTCACATTTCTCTTGCTGGAGCAAATGAGTCATCTTCCTGTGACATTCACAGGAAGAATTGGAGGTGATGAGCAGGGCTGCACTTTGATTACTCACAGTTCTTTCAGAAGCCACCGCAGTTCTAGTTATCTAGCCATGCTGAGATGCTGATGATAGTGCTAAATATCTCCTGAAGCTGATTGGTAGTAGAAATTCATCTTAATTTCTTCTTCAAGCCTGCCTAAGGTATTTTTCCTGCAAATCTGTGCAAATCTTCATGTGCTACTTCATTCTCATGTTCTTTAAAGTAGATGATGTCATCTACTAGGGAAGATAAAGCGTCTACAAGTCACAGTTGTCATGGTGTGGTAAAAATACAAACCGACTTCTGTCTGAGATAGAAATAGATGGAAATAAATCCAAAGAAAATAAGTTACGAGTGTCCTATGGTTTTATAAAATATCTAGTTAGATTTGTGTGAGAGACTTCCAGTGGCTTTGACTCTTCAGAAGTCATGTTTCTCAGAGAAAATATGGATACATGATAGTTCCAAGAGATTGTGCAGTAGTAAGTTTAATACGAAAGTATTCTCATTTCGTATAGGCTGTGACAACAGCATAACAGACGCATGGATTTGGGGTAGAAAATTGTAATATTCCCTGTTTAGCTTCTTTTTCTGTATTAGCTTAGATTTTAGAATGACAGAAAATGTATCAGTTTTATGGTCTATTCTCTTAATTTCAAAGCAATAACACCAGAAGTATACTGAAGGTTATTGCATACCACATCTTGTGCTTCTGCAGTGAGTTAGGCAGACATGGTGAATAGAAAATAGTAATTTTTTTATGTTTTTGGTTAAAACAGGCAAACTCAAGTGTCCAGAAACCTGTACGCCAAGGTACAGAAAGTCGGGTTAGATTCATATTGGAACTTTAAATTGAGCCAACTTTGTTATGAAAGAATGAATCAAGTTGTCATTTCTCCATAGTAAGTAATTACTGTTGTTGAAGTGGATTTGAAGCAGAGTCAATGTATTTTGTAAAGCACTCTGAAGTAAATAATGATAATTTGTATATGTAACAAGGTACAGATGGAAATACTCATACCACTTACTTATAGGCAGATGATTTAAGTGTGTAAATTGAGCAGCTAATCTGTCCAGGCTTTTCTTATAGTCAATAGGTATATAAATGTGCTATCAAAGGGTCCATATCCAAAATCTCCAGTTTGCAGTAGCTTTACCTGTACCAATAACTAATGACTGGGCCTCTGCTAGGTCTTAACTGCTATTCTGCGGATACATCTGTCTGGCTTTGTTCCAGGAAAGCTGCTCTGAAATCAGTAAAACCACTATGTGTGCACAGTCATTTCCTCTGTTTCTATTTATTTGTTAGTCCACAGAGGATGGTGTAGGTCTTGCCTGGCTAACTAGTCCTTTTATTTCAGACAGCAATGGTCTCTGCTTTTAGATGTGTTCTAAAATTCAGATTTGCATTTTGCTTCTGTCAAGAAAGAAGCTGGCACACTCAGAAGAATTTGTAGTGTTGGTGCAAGAGATCACAGCAGAAATTATGCTTTGATGGATATTTTGTCTGTTTAGGTTGTTTGGGATTTTTACATTTTTTAATTTTGTTGTTATTTTTTATTTAATTGCTGCAGTGCCTGGGATCACGAAGATTTCAGCTCTTAGCTTTCATAAACCTAGTGTCAACATTTTCAAATGTTCTCTCAAAATAACATGCCTTTTTGTTTTCCATTCTGTTTCCAAAGAAAGCCACAGCAGTATGTGATGGGAAACAGACACGTGAGAATTCTCTGATATTTATTCTGTCTGAGAGCAGATCTTCCCTGTGTTTTAAATGCAACATTGTGTTCAAGTCTGGTGCAAATCCCGACGATGCTGTCCTGAGGAAGTATTTTACTATGGGTGCAGTTTGATACTAGGAGTCTATATTATAAAATCTTTCATTATACATTATAGGCTTTGCTTGCAGTATTGGAAAAGACAGGAAAATTAAATTTTCTGAATTATTGTCTCAGAACCTTTCTTTCCCTTGTGTAATATACCTTTCATTTCCTCCAAAGACTTGCTGGTGCCTATTGAAAAAAGTAGCATTTTCTTTTTTTAAATTAGTTGATGAAAGCTTAATGAGGCAAAAGTTGAAAATTACTGGGTTGGAGAGAGGCTTCAGGAAAATAGAGAGTGGAGTCAAACTTGAAAAAATGGCAATGTAGCAAATAAAGTTAGTGGGTATGGCAGTATTTTCTGTTTATCGAATCTCTGAGGCTGAAATTTTAGAGTGGAATGGTTTCTCAGCTTTATTTCAGTTACGGTTTGCATCACTCAGAACCCATACCAATAGCGTAAGTTATTCTTGGAGAAAAGTTTCAGTGATGTTCCGTATTTGTTGGAATATAAAATATGTTCTGTATTATTGCTTTCCTTTTGTATTGATAATTCATTTTGAATTGCATAGTGGAGTCTTCTTTTTCCCCATTATTAAGCCAAGTTGAAAGAGTCCCCAGTAAAAATCAAAATGGAACTTTGAAGGTCAAATATATTTTAAAATGTTTTCTTCAAGAATATTCATCATTTCAGAGGAGGGCAGTTAATGTACAGAGAGGAACATAATCTTTTAGGCAGAAATCTTATATTCTTTTTGGGGAACTGTATTTTGCTGAAATTCCCGAGAGTCAAATAGCTGTATAAATGTCACTCACTGCAGGGAAAAAAAAAAAACAAAACCCAAACCCAAAAAACACAAAAAGTTAAAAAAAAAAAAAAAAAAAAAGTAAAGAAAATTCCTTTGAGAACATTTTTTTACAGTTTTGTGTGCTTTCAAAAATTGTATTTGTCAAGCATTTCCTAGAATAATTGGAATACAGTTGAAGCCAGGCTTTGACTGGTAATCTATGATTAGCATATACCCTCAGTGAGTTTAAAATCCACTCTAAATGTCTGAGTGAAAAAGATTTGAATTCTTAATATAGGAAGCAAACTCTTCCTGAGAAAAATACCATGGGATATTTTGTACAAAATAATATCACCAGATAGGTTTATTTTTTCCTTCATGGTTATCTTTCAGGGACAAAATAGTCTGAAGACAGAATTCCCATCTACTTCTCCAAGAAAATAAATCAAAAGTTTGTGGGAAAAAAAAAAAAAAACCAACAAAACAAACCAGACAACATAAACACCCTTGCAAGTGGAAACTCACTTTCCAGCTGCCTATCTGGATTGCTCCCAAATAGGGCAGAGAGTGTCTTGCAGATGGGAGAGGTAATTAACATTTCTGAGTAGTCTGTAATGCTTCAATGAAAAATGTATTGCTTTGCAAAGGTTCCTGACAGGGCTGTATCTTTTTCTGTCCCTCACCACCCTTACTCATTACTCCAAGGGAGCATTTCCTCTTCTCTGCAAGTAGTACATTTGATGCTTTGGAAAGATTTCTATGTCCTGACCAGACATTTAAAAGCAGGGCTTGTAGAAGCTTTCCAGCTCATTAAACAAATTGAATTAACTTATTTAGTCCTCAGGCCTGAGCATGGCAAAACTGAATTTTGTGGAAGTGGCAGCCTGGTCAATCTTCAGCCTCCTCTTCTGTGTGCTTCCCCTTCTTCTTTGTGCCCAGCCCTCTTGGAGGAATGCCTGACAGCTGTATGGTCTTTTCCCCAGAGCTTCTCACACAGCCTCTGCTTTTATGGTTATTTTTGCTGTCCCTTTTGAGGCCTTAAGCAACTGCTGGTTTTGCTGACTGTTAAAATTAATGCATGGGATCAGCCCTGTTGGGGACAGAATTATCCTACTAGAAGACAACTATTCGAAATACAGTATGTGCTGGGAGAGTATTTCTCCAGGGGTGGAGGTGAATACCCAGCTTCTGTGTAGAACTGTCTGATACTATGTGTTGTTTGTATTGAGAAGGAACATATGGTATTGATTGGTATCATGAATTAAATACTCAAATGAAACAAAAAGAATTACTTTTCATTGCTGCATGTCTGCAAGGATGCACATTTTAAAGATAAATATTAAATTAAGGGTTTAAAATAAACGTAGATAACTGTGGCCTAGACAAAAGCTGACCCAGCCAAAAGCATTCTGTAGCTTGTCACAAGATGGTGACATCATTCACAACATACAAATACATCCCTGCCAAAATTTGTCCAAGCACAACAGCTGCAAATTTTCTTTTAGATGAGAAAGTTACTAAAGTAATATCTTAAGGAAATTTATAACTAGGGAGGTTCTATCACAAAAGCTTTGATAAATCTTTAAAAGAGAGAATGAAACAAATTGCTCTGTTAAATTATTTGTTTAAATGTATAGCAAATAACTAAGATGATTTTAGCTAAAGTATTTTACAAAAGTATTCTTATTTGAGTACAAATAGAGATTGCATACTGGTGGAAATTTATTGCAAAAATAGTAACTGTCATTTCCATTTAGGAAATGTCCTTTTATGGACACAGTAATAAAGATGTTCAAGACTTATCACTGATAAGAAGATATATTAGTACTCTATTGTTTCTCTAGATTTTCACCTAGATTTAAAAATGCTTGTTTCCCCAGACATTTAGATGTATTTCTTCACCTCTCTCTATTAGTATTATTATTTCTCATCATTATCTTCAATTATTAAACTGTTCGTATCTCAACCCACAGGTTTTTAACTTTTTTCCAATTCTTCCCACCCTCTCAGGGATGGGGTGTCTGGAGTGAGTGAGAAGCTGTGTGATACGTTAGTTGCTGGCTGTGCTCAAACCACCACAGTAAATAAATGGATTTTGCAGAAACTTCATACATGAAATTGGGATTTCATTAGGGTTCTGAACAAATACATATGTTTCAGTCATATCTGCTTCTAGCCATGATTTTTAGTCAAAGGAGTGTTGGCATATTTAGTAGCTGACTCTATCGTCAAAAGCAGAAAAATACCATGCCGTGTGAAGCCAGTGATCTGTCTAGCCCTTTAGTGTAAAGGAGAGCATAGTCAGGATGAATGTGAGATTGGATGGTTCTTGCTATTTCTGTGTAATTGGAAGGAGTTTTGCAGCAGAGGGACCTCAGGGAGACATCTGAGTGTGTAGGTCAGGAACTGTCCTGAGCTAGACATATCTGACTTCTCAGTGGACCCACTCTGCACCAGATCTGAACCAGTTAGGGGAGTTTGTGGCACCTCTACAAAAAAATATTTAAGAAAGGGTGATAGTCTCTAGGCAGAAGAAATGTAGATGAGAGCCAAAGTGGGGGCAGGAGGGATACCTGAACAGGGGCAAGGGAGAAACAAGAAGTATGCCTGGGCAGGATGAACAGTAGAGAAAGAGTGAGATGCCAAAGGAAAGGAAGAGAAAGAAGAGAGATGCCAGGGCTGGAGGAGTGCCTGTGCAGGGGCAGGACTGCAGAGAAGGAATAGGAGAAGGTACAACCCCCAGAAGGATAGCAGATAGTGGAGGAAGTCACACCAGAGCATTGCAGTAAAAATCAAGGAGCAGCAAAAGAAAAGGAACCATGGTTAATTGGAATCTCCCAAGTGTTTTGTTGCCTGTGACAGAATGCCCTCTCTTCCTCATTGACATCTAGAACTGAGGGCATCTTAGAGAGTATATTCCTGCATTGTCTCTGCTTTCTAGGTTTCAGATGATGAATTTATTGAAGCTTTCTCTGAATCTTGATTGTGTGGCCCCTTTCAGTCTTCTGCTTTTCCCCTGAAGAAGCACAGCTTGTTTAGTCTGCCCATACAAGGTAGCTATTATCCACTTGATATTTTCAATCGCCCTTCATGGACCTTTTCTAAATTGATGATATCCTTTTTAGAGGCATCCATCCTTTTCAAGGTGACCAGACCTGCATTCAGCACTCAGGATGTGGATGCAGCAAGATTTTATACAGTCACAAAATTAAGTACTTTGTATTGTTTTCAGTACCCTTCCTGAATGACATCTGATGATCTGTTGGCTTTTTTGGCCATCACTGCCTATGTATTATATTGTAGGTAAATTAACAGTAATTACATCACTGTGGAGGTAGTAAGAGTAGATGACTTTGACTGAATCCTTTGCCTCTCTATGGAAAAGCAGCAAACAGCCCTTATTTTGAAAATAAAACCTGAGAAAGTTGAGAGGTACATTCAGTACTCTCTGTGAAAGATGTTCTGTTCTCTGGCAATTTTGGTTATAATATTGTGTAGAATAACCAGATGTTTTTTCTGGGTACTGGCATTAAATTAAAACAAAAACAAACAAAAGAGTTCTGGCCTCCAACTTCTGAATAAATCTAGTAAGGGAACAAAAGCCAAGTATTGTCTTCAATTGTTTGTTTCTACACAAATGTTATTCTCTTCCTCAACTTGATTTTGTAATGTACTTAGTTTAAAGGGATTTGATTTTTTTTTTTTATTAACATTGAGGCTGTTGTGCTGAGTGAAATCATTAGCTTGTCCAGATGAGCTATGTTGAGAAAGGTGGGTTGTTTCTTTGTGCTGCTACTGAAGAGATTTTGAATAAAAGTGTGGAAGTCCAAAATTTAGGAGAATGCTTGTTTCCTCCTTGTTTTAGCCATTGTGCTCTTCAGTATACGGCCTCTGTGCCTCCACCCATGTATTATGAAAATTACATGCTGATGTATTGCTTGTGAAAGTGTTACGTGACCTCTGAACAGCGGGTGCTAGTGTTGTTAATCTATGAAACATGAAAAAAATTATAAAGGAAATGCATTCAAATGCCAGAACCATTTTTTAAGTTGGAGGAATTAATAAAAGTAAGGCTCCAGAAACTTGTCAGTATATGACTGTCCTGCAGAAGCAACCCAAATTCAATAACCCAAACAAAGCATATGTGAGCTTCACTTAAAAATAAAACTTACTGAAGGAAAAATTACTCCCTGTGACCCTTCATCTTGACATGTGTTTTCTCAAATATAAAGACTTCCAGCTAGGTATTTTCTCTGTGGTACACTTCCTCCTACCTTGTCCGATGCTGTCTCAGGTGTTTTGGGAGGATTTTTGTACACTGTGTCTTTGTAATTTTTTGTGTTTTCTTGAAATGATCTTTAAATACACAAAGGTTCTAAGAAGCTTTTGTTTGACTTCTGTACTAATCTCCTGCAGGGAAAACAAAAGAAAGGGAGCTATTTTAAAAAAGAACCCAAAACAACATGAAAAAACTGCCACACCACCAACAAACACCCCTTACACAAAACCCATAAATAAATACAAAAAGTAGCTTTTGAGTCTGCAAGAACCACAGGAAAACAGTATACAGCAGTTTTTTAAAACTGTACTTTCAAGAGCTTTCTTCCAGGTGGACAACTGCTATTGTTTTAAAGAATATCACCTCAGTAGGATGCATTAGTATCTTGTCAGTTACACTTTTTCTACTGCAAATTCTGTTCGCACTGACTGAATAACTGTGGCTGATGACTTTTCTTTGTTAAGGGAAATCAACTTTTGTTAGTTTCTGACCTGTGTTCCATAGCTATGCTGACATGGAGTGTGTTCTACTCCAAACTATTGCCTGTGTAAAGGCTTGGGCTGGCACTGGCTCTCTCATCACTTCTCCATATCATAAATAATCAAGTTTTATTCAAATGGGTTCCCTGATAGGAATTGTGGGTGTTAATACCAGTGGTGCAGTCTGGGCAGTTGGACAGTTTAGTTATTAGTAGGCTCTTTTAAACTCTAGGAAATAGATGTTCTGCAAACATTTTATTGTCTTCTTAACCTAGATTGAATTTTCTTTATCCCTTACTTTGCCTGAGCATGTGACAAAGTGACTTATGTGAACAGAGTACTAGGATGAAGTCCAAGTTTGTCTGAAACTTAAACAAGCCAGTAATTAGTTGTACTTGCACTCCTATATGGCTGTGTGCTTACTTGCTTGCCCTCTTTGTGAGCTAAGCTGATAGAAATCACTGAGTCATGGATGGGAAGACTGCATGCAAAATGACAAGAGGGTATGTCTAAAGATGGGAGCAGATGAAAACATCCATTAACTAGGAAATTATAAATTCAAAGACAATGGAAACGACAGTCTCTTGAGAGTTTTCTCTCCTCCTATATGTGTATATTAAAAAAAAAAAAAAGTTCTGTATCCATGGAATTTCAGCTTTATATGAATTAGGTACTTCTGGAAACTGTTTTCTTTATCAGAATTCACAAACCAAATCCATTAGTCAGTAGTGATCATATCCTGTAAATTAAATATTTTTATGGATATGTGGGGTTTTTCCTGTAGTCAGAGCTGAGGGAATTATGTTGCTCAGTGGTTGAGAAATACTGAGATTAAGCAATGTTTTTCCCATTTACACTACATAAATGTTAAATATATGTAACATACCTGAACCCTTTTGCCAGGTATTGAAAAATAACTAAGAATTCTGGTAAATGTAGTATGGGCTTGATGGTTTTCATCTGAAACTAAATAAGCTGTGACTGTGAGAGCAATACTTTCAGTAGGCTGCAGGTATTAGCAGGGATTCTTTTCCTTTGTCTTTATCACTTTCTTGATCAGTGAGTATGGCTTTGGATTTTTTGATACTTCGTTATTTTCATAAAAATGCTTTCTGTTTCATGCTTCTGACATGTACCACTTGCATCCCAGCTGCGTGAAAAAATGCAGGAGCCAGGTTAGATGATGAGGACAAATTCTAACTTTATGAAGTGAAAATCCTGTGAAGTATCAAGCCCTATTCATCTTCTTTCAGGCAACATGCTTAAGATGCTTGAGGCAACATTTGTTTTTAATTTGAAATATGCTTAGAAAACTGTCTATTATAATTGAAAACATTACACGTTTATGAAAACTAGAATCGGGAAGTTTCTCTTTCGAACTTAATGCTTCAGCATGATAATGCAGACTATACATTACTCTTGCCTGATTCAGGGAATTTCTTGAGTCATGAAGAACACTTGGATATAAGAACAAGGAACACTTGTGTTAAGACTTTCAAAGTACGCAGCCTTGCTTAATACAGATAGTGTTTTCTTTTTTAGTAAGTGCCTGAAGTGTTGTTCATTTGCTAATGATTATTTTGCATTCTTTCATTATCATTTTTCTAGACCTGTATGTAGTAAAACAAAAGATTAATAATTGATCTGAGCAAGCAAATGCAACTTCTTTTGCAGGTAGAAGAGTTTCCATTTTCTTTCCTGTCAGATTTAAGTAAGGCTGCCTGCAGCTGGTAAATCTGCTTTCATTCCATCAGTCTGTGGAACTTGATATTTTTATGATGTTCATTTTGAAACTTTGCTGCAGAGAGGTCATATGGAAGGTAGTAGGATTAACATTAAATATTTCTTAGGTGCATGGAAGTATTTCTATGCAAGTGGAGAAGAGCTGAAAATTTTACCAGCGCTCAAGGACTTATGAGGATACGAAGGGTGGTGGAATTGTTAACGATTACAGCAAAACAGGAGGAAAAGAGTTGGGAGAAGGGAAAAGGAGCTGGTTTTGACATGCTCTTTTTTGTTTGGCAAGAGGTCATGTAAAGAAGATTCTGTAGAAGCAGTTCTAATTACAAGTGTGAACAAAAGGGAAGTGAAGAGTTGAGAAATTTGAGAATCATTGACACAGAGACTATAATTGAAATCCTTGAGAACAGCTATGATTGCCCAAGGACAATCTAGTTATGCTTTGTGCGTACTACAGAGCCTATTCCATCTTAAAAAAGTAGATCTTCTTGCTTGGATACTAATTCTGTAAAAACAGAAATTAAAATAGTCTTGAAACATGGATATCTCTCGTTCAAACTTAATTTTTCAATTTTTATTTCTAGAAAAATTATGCAGAATTGCAGAAATCTGTAAGTATAAAATCCCTTCTCATTAAACCATAGCATGTCCTCAGAATTACAATGGCAAATAATCAAGGTTACTTCATTATATAAACTTTTCCTGAATACACAAAAGGCAACATGATAAAATAGTTGTGGTTTTAGCAAGGAAGCATAAAAAAAGTTCTCTTGCAATAATGGTTGATTTTATGCACTGCATTTTCCTTAAATAAAAGGGCCCAATAATCCTTGATGTTCAAGTCACTATTTACGCACAGGGAATTTTTGTTACCATGATTGTCTGAGAAACGCATCTAATTTGGAGTTTCACACGCCTGGAAGTTACAGTTTACACCCAGTGATAAAAGGAGTACAGAATACTGACATAACTGGGTGTACTGCAGTTCATCTGCTGACGTGTCTGCCTTTTGGATTCAGCAAACATCAGCTGTTTAGAACACTGTAGTTAATAATAAATGGGGAAGAATATCAAGAGAATTAGTTTCTTCAGACATTCAGGCATGTGATAAGAGTCAGGTTATCTGCTTCTCATTAGCTCGTCTCTTTTTCACGGATTTAAAAAAGTCATATGGCTTCTCTTTTTTGCAGAAATTTACTGATACACAGGCTGTCATTTTTTCCCCCTCTTCTGTCTAGTCCTAACTGCCTTTTCAGTTGCTTTATCATCCATAACTTGTATACTTTGTGATTTGTCCTCAGTTTTTAGGAAAAGTGCACAACCGTGTGTTCATAACATATCGTACCTGGAGCATGGTTAAATTTCAGTATATGCAGGCCTTGCTTTAGAAGCATAATTATTTTCTCAGTCTGTCATTATTGTTGATGTATGGTTTACCATTTCAGGTTTGTTGTTTGTATCTTCGTTGTTTGGTTTATTTCTTTTTTTCCCTTGATTCTACTTCACTTTGCTGGAGAATGGTCTGATGAGGAAAATGAATGCTTTATTTTTAATTAATGGTATTGAAAATATGTGGTGGTAAGAAATCAGTCGTAGAACTGATTCAAACACTATTCTGTTCTGACTTTCCCACTGATGTCAATTCAATTTAATGGAGAAATAATGAATTGTTGGATTTCAGAAAGGGACATAAGTATATTAAAGTATATTTACATAAATAAATTATATTCACATAAGTAAAGTATATTCATAGAATCATCATGTGGTTGCTATCCTTTGACATGAATGCGGGTGTTCTCTGCTAGTATTCAAAATCTATAGCTCTATTATGGTTTGTCAGCTGAAGAGCTTCATTATTCTGAGAAGTGAGCTCAAGCTGCAAGATGTGAATCGGATGAAAATCCCCATAAGCTCTGGCATTCAAATTCAGACCTGCATCTCAACTTCCCTCAGCTGTTGAAGGTCAACTTTAGTCTCTTGTTGGTTCAATTCTTGTGTCTCTTTTCTGAGTCTGGCAGGGGGATTGAAAGGAACATGGGCTCAGATATGGAGGCTTATAAATAGAATCCACTCTATTTATATCCCTTCATGAAAGGTAGTGGTTGGTGTCTTCATTAAACAGCTGCTTGCACGTCCATGTCGTGGTTTAAGCCATAAATCAGCCACGCAGTTTGTTCACTCACTTCCCCCTTTTTCTTCCCTCTGCTCCT
>JANRGW010041169.1:80709-97361 GCA_024733675.1 Psilopsiagon aymara | reverse complement strand
TTTGAACTGTGACTTAAGCTCTTGTTAATAATGAATTTTCCATAGGAAGTAACGGTTTGCAGTAAAATAGACTATTTCCCCATGTGTATTTAGCACTTAATGAGCTTCCAGTAATATACGACTTGTGAAGATGAGGGGCAGTGTTAACTCCAAAGAGTTTGGCGCCACACTGGAGTTCCCAGCAGTATTTTTGCAACATCAGGCAGTAAAGTTGTTAGGAGTTCAGCTGTTTCATGAGGGATGTCTTATCCGTCTCCTTACAAAGTCTGTTCTTTCTGTATTTATAGCATTTCAATGCAAGAGCTGTTAGCTGTTATACTGAATGTGTTTGGAGGAACCAGGATTTTTGGGTGCCTTTTTCATGTTCACATAACAAGCTTTTCTCTGGAATACTGGGAGTGAGTTAATAGGGAAAGGCACAGGAAATGTTAGAGGAAGGTGCATCCTGGGAGTGTATTTGCCCATCCCATTTAGGAAGCAGCAATCTAGTTCTCTGTCATGTCAGTCAGCTTAAGTCCACTCGATGCAGCCAGTTTCCTCCAATTCATGGTTGTGTAAGTAGAGCACTGATAGGTGTTTCTTTTCCAAGTTTCAAAGTCCCCTTCTAGGAAAAAAAAAAAAAAAAAAAAGAAAAAAAGCTGTAATTCCACCATTTCCTGCAATTGTTCTACCTTAAGCTAAAGAAGATATGTGTATAGCTGGGAAAAGGCAGGAACTTCTAATTGGCATTGTTACCTGATATGTTGCCAGAGTAAGGGGGAAACATGATAAGCTGTGACATCTTTGATAATGGAATTTTACAGCAGCCTATTGAACTGGATGGCCAAGTGAGCAACAAGAATTTGAATATATCTCCATTCATAGAAGTGTTGAAAGCAGAATCTTACTGCTGTTCTCCTACAGACCCATTCTGTTACTTTTACTTTGACAGCCACATGGTAAGATTCAAATTTTCTATAGCTGTCACCCTGTCAAGATGGGTATCTGATGTCCAGCCATTCCTTATCCCAGTTTTGCTTAGCAGCCTGAGCACACTGCTACTGTAGGCAGTTTGTGTATGTCCAAAATATACTTTAAGACAAATACTGGCTATCATATTCATGGAATAAATCACAGCTCAAATCCTTTCAGCTGTGTACCATTGATAATAGCAAAAAAAGAACAATTCTGTTTTACAATGGAAAATATATCTCTAGGTAGCTATATTGCTACTGTACTACTATACATAAAGTACAGTTTAGAACTGAATGTGCATGTTTTTAGGGTTTAGAGTTATTTGATAGTTGAAATTTAATGCAGACAGATAAACCTAATTTCTGGACTGCAGTGAAAATTTATCCCAGAGTTCACAAATCGGAGGTTTTGTGAAAATCTGTAGTCAGAACCAGGTTAGAAACAAAGAAAAAAATCCACTCTTCTGTCTATGGAGATAGAAAAATCAGGCCTTCCTTAGTGTTCCAGAGGTCCCAGAAGCCTTTCCAAATCAGACATCTACAATGTCTCAAACCTGATTTGGGTAAATGTTCAGAAGATCAGAGTTTCTCCAAAATATAAATTGGTGTAGAGTCTATGTGAGGAAATATCACAGCATTCCTTATGAAAAGATCATATTTCTTACTAGCCTCTTAGCAGTGACAAAATTCAAGCATTTCCATGTTGATTGCCACTGCCTTTGGAAATGGTTTAAACTAAACCACAGAATGACCCATTTACCTCTCAGTAAGTGACCCTGTAGGAAGTTAGTAGAGGATAGCAATTAGGCTTAAGATTGACATTCCAGTTTCTTTTGCGTTTCCCAGGCTAGACAAGCCCTTATATAAGATGTTTTGATGTGCTGGAATCAAGGTATGGATCTTGCTAAGGTTTTGCAAACTGTCAAGTCCATGAAGTTGTTGGGTTTTTATCTGGTGTCTTTGAAATATAGTCAAATCAGCGCTAATGCACAGTGGCAGTATTCCAGATTTCCACTTTCAGATCTCAGTTGAAATTAGGGAGGGCAGCAAAATGTTACATGTAGGGTTTGTGTATTGGTTTGGGTTTTGGTTGTTTGGGGCTTTTTAATTTTCCCTTTATAAAGCTTAGAGGTAAAGAAGAAAAATTGGAGGTATTTGACATTTTCTTCAATTAATTTTTCTTTAGAAAGCGTAACAGCTTGTGTGCTTCATCTGATCAACTTCTGAAATTAATGTCTGGCTACTAATTTAAAGGTTATTTGTTTTATAGTTTGAAACTGTAGCTTATCTGTGGAAAAATAATTTGTTGCTTTGAGAAATATGAAGGGAAATGCTCCCTGTTCTTATCTAGATGAGCCAGTAGAGAGCAGTATCTTTCTTGGCATTAATTTTCATATTTGCTGGCTGCCTGTAGTTCAGTTTTTCTCAGTCAGACTGTGAATACTTGGAAGTAGACATGCTCACAAACAAATTGCAGATATGGAAGCAGATTCCATGTCAGCACACTGGCAGAACAGACGGAGATTTAAAACAAAATGATTATTTAGAAAAGCTGATGTAGCATTACTTTCCTTTAGTAAGTTTAGTCCCTACTGAGCTATCTGGAACAAGTGATAGTTTTATTACATTAGCTATCAAGTGCGTAGTCGAGTAAAATACAGCATGCAGATAATCTAATGGGATCCTTTGACTAAAATAGTCACTCATAAGTGTAAATGCCTTTCATGGATGAAATGTAAATGAAATGCTGCTACTTTTAATTTCGTGAAATCTAAGGCAGGTTTCCATATTCGTAGAATTAATCCTAGTAGAAATAGGACAGAGGGGGTAAAAAATGAATTTGGAAGCAGAATTTTCAAACAGAATCAGTTAATAATTTTACTTCATTTTGCTTTTGTTGTTCTTTGGGTTCATTCCTTCATCTGTATTATCAGAATGAAAATTTGAAATTATGTCTTCTTTTGTCAAAATGTTCCATTAGCTTACTACTTTAATAAGTAACAATACTATAAAACCCTGAAAGTTAACAATAAGAAATCTAAAAATCGTCACTCCTTCTTTGCTTACTTTTTGGCTCTGACACCATTTTTGAATGTACTGTCTTGTCTTTTTCAATGCTAGGTAATTTCAGTTATTTAATTTTGACAGTTTTGAAGATGTGTCACATTATAGCACATCAGTGAGAGTATTTATTTTTGCTTCACAAAACAAGTGGATGATAAAAACAGATTGGGAAACTTCAGTAACTGAAGAACTTTGAATTCAGTTCTGTATGGAAAATCATCATTTTTCTGGATTAAAGCTTTTGTTTTTGAAGTAAGTAAAGTTATTTTTGCTAGTTTAGGGTTCAGGTATTGAGACAGCAGGTATTGCTGAGTTTCTATTTATATACTAGGTTTTACCAATGAGCACGGAATTCCCCTCTCTTTTCTAGATGGGTGGTACTTCCATTTCATAGTCCTGCATCTATTTGTTTCTCTTTTCTTACCTATTCTGTTTGCTTCTTTCATTTGCCCTCACTCACTTTCCTTCATTGACTACTCTCCTATCTTTGTCTTGGCTTTCACTTCCCTTTGCTTGCTTATTTTCACTCTCATCTCTTTTTATATTCCCATTTTCCCTTTGCCAGTTTTCTTTTCCTGTTATTTTTCTTCCACCTCTCCAATCAACACCTCTGCTGTTGCCTTATTTTTATCACAACTTTCAGATCACATGTTTGATTACTCCTTTCTGTGAAAAAAATCAGTGGGGAGCAAAGGCAATTCTTTCATCTTTCTGAAAACTACAGATAACTAACTATCCCAACATGGAAGAATTTTGTTTGGCTCCTTTCTTTTCAAGGAGGTGGCAGACAATGGAAAAGAGTGACTAATTCAGAGAATTTGTAGAAAATTGAATTTTCTATTGCTATTTCCATTTTATATTCCCACCTCTACCTTTTCCTACCTTATGACAAGCAATACTGTTATACTGAGATCTCTGCCCGTAAAGTAGCAGGCAAGGGGAAACCCAGCAGGTATTACCACTGTAACAAGCTGCATTAAGTCCTGATAAGAGATTATTCTGAATATCCACTTGATCAGCTGCAATGCAGAGCAATTGCTAGGTGGATCAACCCACCTCTCTGATTTCTGAATTAACACTGAAGGAAGACCTTGGTGAACTCTTCCAAATGAGTTTAAGCTGGTTCACAGGGAGGTGCGGAAAGCCATGAAACTGCAGCTTCTTCATTTAGAGAGCTTTTCTAAACAAACTTTTGGATGTCAGTTCTACAAAAGCAGAAGGACCATGATGTTAAGACACTGTAGCAGGATTGTTGAATGGTCTGCCTTGGTTTGGAGCTTCTTGGTGGTGTGTGCGTAGCTTTATTTTTATTTAATAGAGTCTTAAGAAAACAATACCTTGAATCTCCTAAAACTGCTGTAGGCCTGGTGTTAAGCCAAATCTTTAATTACCTTCCTGTCTTTGATTGTTGACTCTGCCTTGTAATGGCAAAATACAGACTCTATTTTGGATTCAATAATGCTAGCTAGATCATGACCTTGCTACTGAAATACTGTTTCTGCTTACTCTTTCAAATACAGGTAATCCTTAGAAATACAGGTTAATAAAAGCAGCACCTTCTTCTCAATAGTCAGTCTTCAGATGTCAAAATATAGAACAAACTTTTCATATGAAGAATTTGCAAACTTTCTCTTTTGTCTTTTCATTCAAATAAAAGCCAAAGCTTTGTCTTCCAATTTGCAAGAACACAGTTTCTTCCATGGATTGTCAGAAGACTTAAATCAGCATATTCAGGTATGATGATGTTTCCTTTTTGCAATTTGGTATTTTAATATTATGATTGATAGTTCTCTTGGTACCAAATAACCAACCTCTACCATTTGACCTAAAAGATATTTTCCTAAATTGGCACCGTGCTTGGTAATTGCATTGCATACACCTTAAGATAAATGGTAGCTCCGTATTTGGCTCCACAGGTTTAACTACAGAGTAGATTAATCCTAGAGCTGCTTCTCAGTTGCTTGGGGTAAAGGGATGTTTCTAGTATGTTAATTAGGAATCTAGAACTTACTGGATGATATGATTAGGAATCTGGATAATGAAAATAGAGTATTTATTTCTGAATGAGTATATGTGGAGGCAATTAGCTAAGAGGTTAAGAGGTCCTTACAAAGATAAGATATGGCAGAAGAAGAAGCTTGCAAACAATGGTGATGACAGGTGAGCTAAGAGTACTGTTGAGATGGAAAATAGAGGATTTGTCTAAGTGATTATATGTAGGATAAATGAGTATGGATTTCACATGACAGAGCAGAAGTGGGTCTCTTTGTAACCTCAGGGAGCAGCTATTGTTAAGTGATAATAGTAGGAGAATAAATGAAGTAGTAGGTTGGAAAGGGATTACTGTGAAAAGGGTGAGAAGTTCTAGTGTGAACAACAAAATCAAATGCATTGTACTAAATAGTTTATAGCCTGAAACTTCTGTGTTTGTGAAAGTATAGTCAGACAGTATAATTCTGGAATCATTCTACTATAATGTATAAGACTATGCCTCAAAATATTTTCCTGATTCTCCGGAGAAATAAGATAAATCTGTTTCTTCGCATAAACAAAAATGGGCCCTGATAAGTTCATGTAGCTACATCTGCTTATTTGTAGCCTGCTTTCTGCCCACAGACTACACTGAGACCTTTGAAATTTCAGTAGAGCTCTTGCAGAGAAAAAAATTAACAGAAACCTCTTTCAATAGGAGGAAGGAATTGGAACATTCCTATTAGCAAACACAGATGCATTATTATTATAATTACAATGATTATTATTATTGCCATTTTCTGAAAGATTTATTCACTCTTTATTGTGTTGTCTGAAATTACATTTAAATGCAATGGAAGACGGTATTTCCAAATAGAAATGAAGCCTATATGTATCATTTGGACAGTAATCTGTTTTTTTACAGCATAATACCAGTCCATTAAACTGGGAGGATGCAAATCAAGATTCATAAGTAATTGTCAAATTAAAATGTGGGGGGATTGGTGTATCACAAAATCTAAAACCAGATGAATGTAACAGATGAACGTATTTTAATTTCAAGTGATTTAAATAAGTTTGAAATATGTATAATATTGCCGCTTAATGAAAAATGTAATCATTTGTTGTAGGCCAGACAGTTGCTGATAGTCAGCAAAGAGAAATGTATGTCTTTGTTCACTTAAGGCAATGATAAGGAGATGGAACTTACAGTTCTCTGCTGGTGGGAGTCATCAGAACTTTTGTTAAGGAGCTATGTTTGGGGTTTTTTGTAGGGTATTTTTTTGTTTGGTTTGGTTTAGGTTTTTTTGAGGGGGAGGGATGTCCTGAAAAATTTGATCCAAGGAATCTGTTACTTGGGAAATACAAAGATTTGCAGATGAGTACTTGTATTACAAAATCAGATTTCTGTATCTTGACAAGTTAAGTATTTGCTCTTGCAAGGAAAACAAACCCTGAGCTAATATTGTAGCTTAACTTTTTTTCAAATATCTTTAGCTTTACTCGAAGCAGAGAGAGTCTTTGCAATATCAGCCACATGTCTGTACAGGCAGTAGAAATTAAATTGACCACTAGTCAGTCTCTTAAAAAAGCCTTGACTATTACTCTCTAAGGTAATCTAGTTACCAGTGTAGTGATAGAAAATATAATAGAGAATCAGTTTTTCCTAAAGATGCTAATTTGTTGCCCCAGATAATACAACACGTAAACATGTTAGTTTACATTTTATTTAGCTACAAGTGGAAACAGGAAAAAAACATTGTGCTTTATCAGAAAGAGCCATGTTGTTTCAAAAGGAAAGGGGCACCTAGGCCTTCATTTTGACTGGCAGAGCTGATTGTGCCCAAATAGGAAGACTGTATGTCTGCAATTGTGTACAGCCACGAAGAGTTTTACAATTTGAGATATTTTTTCTTGAGGAATAGAAATGCTGAGGAGCTCTTTAACCCTGGTTAGTGAACAGTTAAAATCATGAATGGTTGTTTCATGACCTATTATGTGTTTTGTTCTATTCCTGCTTGGTGATCTGCTGCTGAAAAAAGTGTTCACATCATTATTCAGTGCTGTCCCTATGTCCTGGTTTGTATTCAGAATTTAAAAATGGCACATAATGGCCTTTAGGATTGAAGCTTTTTTTTTTGTCAGCATAATAGCAATTTGCATATGTAGTTGGCAGGGGCATTGTAGAATTCATACATAGATATTCTTTGCATCCGTTGCTCTTAGAGGACTTTACTCATTGCTTACACATTAAATTGTATCCTGCTGCTCCTGCATGGAAAGGGAGAGTATAACTTGAAATCTGTGTTAATATTTGAAAAGATCAGTGCTTGGACATGGAAGCAAGGCATAGGAAAAATCTGAAGTCTGGGAATGAGGAAAGGTTAATTTTTTTGAATGGAATGTGGTTTAAACTGTCAGATGTGAGACAGGCTAAAAGACCTTAAATCTTTTGGAACTGGTAACATGAAAAGTCACACATGGTTTCTGCTTGACATATTAATCCAGTGTAATAGCAGATCAGAACGGTTAAGACCCAGAAGTGATACGACAGTTCAGCATTCCCACTTGCAAAGACAGTGAAACAAACACTGCACTCCGATTTTAGTTGAGCCTTTATATTCCTGGGCAGTGTGTCTGACATATCAGGTAGGTTTTATTGTTGCTTCTCTGGTATTGGAAGTAGGGAGTTGTAAGGGAAGGGATTTTTTTCCATTTTGCACTGTGTTCAAGGCCAGGCTAGATATCCAGCAAGATTCCTTAAAGGACTGATGGAATCCAATGGAGATTTTCCCTCCCATTTCCCAAAGCAGACAGCAGTTTCACTGATAAAGCTTTAAGCTTATTTTGCAGAGTAACTGAAAACCACTTTGTTGGCTTATCCAGCAGATAAGAAAAAAAGGTCTATTTTGTGAGAAACCCCGCAGAGCTTAATATTAACATTTTAAACCTCCTTGTTAGATTTTTATTTGCTTGTGGGTACAGTGTAGATTTTAATATGTAATTATACCTTCAAGACAGTGGAAAAAAAATAGAGCTATTTACCATAAAAATAAGAAAAAATTACTTTAGAGAAATTTCTCCAGAATGCTATCAAATTACAAATAGGATTCATCTACGTGGGTCTATATACTTTCCTGTGCTTACAGAAAATAAGGAGGTTGGAGCACCTCCCATATGAAGACAGGCTAAGAAAGTTGGGGCTGTTCATCATGGAGAAGAGAAGGCTGCATGGAGAACTCATAGCAGCCTTCCAGTATCTGAAGGGGGCCTACAAGGATGCTGGAGAGGGACTCTTCATCAAGACCTGTAGCAATAGGACAAGGGGAAATGGGTTCAAACTTAACCAGGGGAAGGTAAGGTTAGATATAATGAAGAAGTTCTTTACTGTAAGGGTGGTGAGGCACTGGAATGGGTTGCCCAAAGAAGTGGTAAATGCTCCATCCCTGGCAGTGTTCAAGGCCAGATTGGACACAGCCTTGGGTGACATGGCTTAGTGTATGGTGTCCCCGCCCATGGCAGGGGGGTTGGAACTAGATGATCATAAGGTCTTTTCCAACCAAAACCATTCTATGATTTTATATGACTGACTCATTGATCCAGAATTGTCTAATTGATGGCCTCAAGCATTCACTGAATGTTACTGAGCTCTGTAAACTAAGGCTTGAAAGTCTTGCTTCTTCAAAGACACTTGTCTTTGAATTTTCCTGACGTAAAAAGTTAGGGCTGTATATTCTGTTGGTAAAAATATTTCTGGGGGCTGGAACTGCTGCTGTCATCAGAAAAATTAGTCCTCCATATTTATTAGGTGAAGCCCTTTCCCCACTAATTGGATTTTGCTCCTAGAGTTTTTGGTGTTTCTTATCCGTTATGTTGCTACTCAGGTTTTTAGCTCATATATTTCATATCTTCAAACCCTGTCATAGCATTACTAATTTTTAAATTAGTTTGACAAGTTGATTTAAGGGTTTAGCTTTATGGTGTATGTTATTTTTTAGCTTACAGAGGGAGACCAACAAAGCTTAAACCTATTTAATATTTATATAGTTTCTGGAAAAGAATTGGAAAAATGTTGCTTGGGAGCACTGTGAATTCAGAGCTAGGTTAAATGAAATTTGAAGAATCTCAGCTTCCAGTCGTGAAGACAAAGTCAAGAATATAGTGTGGTAATTATCAAAGGAAAATAGGAAAAAAATGTTAAAGCATTAACTGATTTAATAATTAAAACACTAAAGTATTCTTTGGGTGAATATTTACTTGTATTTCTTGAACTTCTAAGTTTATAATACAGTAAAAGATCATGCTAGAGGGCTGTTTCGTGTAAGAAGGCAAGGTCTTCCTCAGATTTGATAATTTTTTCATATTGGTTATCCTGGAAAATGCTGCAAAAAATATTTCTTTACATTGAGTGTAATTTTCTTGAGTAAGTACTAGATACTTGTTAAGGTAGAGAGAAAATGGAGTGTTTGATAAAGAAAACAGATACATACAGGGCTAATCCAAAGCCCAAGATGTCAATAAAAAGATTTCTTCTCTTTTAAAGAAGCTGTAGTCAGGCCAGTGTTGCAGAAAGAATTTGAGTAGTGAACTTCACTGGCACAGAGTACAAAAGGGATTCTCTCTATGTATGTCCAAACAGTGTGTTTGAAATTATTCCAGCAGAGCTTGGCTCTGATTTGACATTAATTTATTTCAGCTTGTTAAGCCACTACTATATGATTTAAATAAATACGATTTTAATGGATGTGGATTAAAAAGGTGGACTTTGACATGTAGTTCAGTTTGTGAAACTGGTGCTTAAATACCTCAGTTTTACCAGCACGTAAAACAACTTTCATCAACAAAAAAAACCCACAGAAAGCTTATAAACATCTAAAAACCCTGGAGCGTATGTTGGGATGGAGGGGAAGTTCAGTTTAAGAGTTTGAACTCTTTGTTGAGTGAATTTCACATGACTGTTTCTTATAGAAGCCATTTGGGAAAGTTTTTTAGTAAAAGTCTTGAATCTTGTATTTCAGTTGCAGCTTAGATCTTCATGGGATTAATGGAACTGAACTGTATTGTAGTTGTTTACATGAAGGAAGAAGGTTATATTTTAAACATGTGAGTATAGAATTAACTAACTGTGCTACTCTCACCAAAAGTCTAGGTAGCCGCAGGAAATTGTAAAGTAATACTTAGAAATTTCCTATTCCGAATTGAGTGATTTCCCCCTTCCCCCTCTCCCCCAACCACTTAGAATTCTGGTAAGAGCAAGAATTGGAACAAGATAAAGCTTTCTATAGGGTGCAGCTTGGACCAAAGGTATTCCCGCAGTTTTCTATGCAATCTATTGCAATGTTGGGATTTATTCTTACGAAGAGGAATTTTTGTCTTATGCTCACATGGATTTCCTGCTGAAGTGGCTTGTGTCCATTTCATCTTATCTTGTCACCATTTATCCTTGTGAAGAGAGTATCTCGTCTTCTCTGTAACTACCTATTAAGTATTGCAAGGTTGATCAGATCTCTCAAACCTTCTCTTCTTTTGGTTGAGAAATCCTGTTTCTTCACTCATTCTTCATGCCTCGAGGTCTCCAACTGTCTTACCATCTTGATAGCCTTCTCTGGGCCTCTTCAGTTTTACAGTGTCTCTCCTGAAATGGGGGAACTCAAATGGGGGTCACTGTTCCAGGTGTGGCAAAGGGAAATTGTGACACCCTTGATAAAATGACTATACTTTTACTGATGCAGCCCAGGACATGGTTCACCTTCAGTGTTGCAATGGGACAACTGCAAATTCACATTCAGTTTCCTGTCTGCCCGTACTTCTAAAGCCACACTCTAGCTAGTGAGGTCCCATCCTTGGGATCTTGCTGCTTGGGTCTTTCTATCCCACATGCAACACTTTCCAGTTATCTTTGTTAAACCTCATGCTTTTCTTGTTACTCCAGTCTTACAGCCTGCTAAGCTTTCTCTTCCTAAGGCAGATCTTATCGCTGCTGTACCTGCCTCTATTTCTAGCTTGGTGTCATCTCCAGATTTGGTGAGTGTGCGCTCCATTCCACCAGCCCAATCATTTATACAGATACCGAATACTAGTGGGCCCCAGTAATAATCCAAGAGGAACTCCACTTGTAACAGCTTGCATCTAACTTTGTGCAACTAAACACCACCTCTATGCTTTAGCTTTCCCTTATTGACACTGATAGTTTTCCCACATGTATTTACTGTGGATTGGATTATCTGGATTGGAGGTGGCAGTCTTGTGAATGTAAAAAAATGTACCGACTTGGCAGAGATTTACAGCATTTACAAAATCATAGATGGTTGTGACATGAAGAATTAATGTGCATAGGTATTTACACCCACCCCTGTGGTAACTGTTTCCTAGACAGTAACTTACATGAGATTCATGCATTTCAGAACATTTTGAATACTCTAGAGACCAGCAGTAAAAATGTAAATTCACACACTTATTTTTTGATTCAGTAATTTCTGAGATATCATCTTTAGCTATTTTTTTTGTTCGTGCTGATATGAGATATCAGCAATAAAATTATTGCAAATAATATTGCAAGTGTCAGAGAAGCAGAAGTGAATGGTCATTAGAGTATCAAAAAAAGATTATGTTAATGGATTTACATGTGTAATGGCACAATGTATTTGGTAGCTTGGTTCCTATTATGGTTCTTATTCTCTGTTTTGAGATAAAGGGTATGGTAAGATTATTGGTCTCAGCCATGAGAGTTTTACTGTAGCTGGCATCTCTCTTTCTTCTTCTCTCTTTCTTTCTTAAGAGTTTCTTATTTGTTTATCTCCTGTTTCAGGTGAAATCTCTGTGGAAGTAAATGTTTATTCTTTGCCCAGTTTTTAAGTCACTAGGAAATCTTAGTTTGGCTTTGGATGGGATTTTGCTCTCCTTGTGTGTCAAGTGAGGACTGATGATTCCTGGGTTAAGTTTCAAATGACAAAAGCATGTCACTTGTTCTTTGATCTTTAGTTTCAAGGACTAATGGGAAAAAAATGTAATCATCTACTGTCCCATTAAAAGCGAGAATTAAATGGTAAAACTGCACATGGAATAGCTGAGCATCATTTTGTAAAACTGGAGAAACATCCTGCCTGTATCTTATGAAGATTTTTTTTTTCAGTTTTCTGTTCAGCTGATTTAGTACAATCGGATTGGAAGCTGCCTGAACTTGCTTCCTCTTTCCTTTTCAGCTTCCTTATTTTAGCTCAGATGGTATTTCACTTTAAATCACATAATGCACTAGAAGGTCTGTTATTTGACCTAGTACTAGGGTCACACGACCAATCTTAGGTAGTCTAAAATTAAATTTGAACAACGCTAAAATATACCAAATAATTCTTAATTTAAAATTGAGAGCTGCCAAGTAGAGCAGTACTTTATTATTGTACATTAAAACGCAATTACAGTGATGACTCTTAATCTTTTAAGGTATTTGTAAGATGAATATGCCAAACCTTTCATTCTACAATATTATTATTGCAGCTGCACCCTATTTATTGAGGGCTTGAGGAGTTGTTTCCTATTTTGTTTGATTTACAGTCTTACAACTTCACAAATAGTAGGAATTTTCCACTGGTGACTGCAGAATGTATAGAAAGGACAAAATTATTTTTAAAATGAACATGTTTCACAAATGCTCATTTCTACTCTCTAGTCAAGTATTTTCTACTTCTGCAGGGTTTTTTTTTTTTTTTCCTCTTAGACATGATGAATGTGTTTACAGAGTTAGCTTTCCAGTTATAGCACACCAACAGGATAATTTTTACCATGGAATTAGTTACCTAGGAAAGTTAAAAAGTCATCAACTGTGGTTTTAGAGACACAAGCTATAAAACCATTAATATCAGAATTGTTTGTGGGTTTTGGTTTTTGTTGTTTTGTCTTTACTTAGTTCAAATCTATAAGTGTAGTGGCTTGAGCAATTCGCTGTTAAATTGCTGTGAAAGAATAAGAAAGGCCAGGAAATGTTGCATGGCTTGAGAAATCCTCCATGGAGGCATTGTGAATTGTTTAAGACAACAAATCCACAATTGCTGTGAGTTAATCTAACTTTGATGAAGCCTCATGAGCTGTTTCAGTACTATGTTCATTTCTGTTACACAATGCCTCCAAATATTGCTACATAGGTGTCCTGATATGTTGTATTGTGTGTCCTAAGAGCATCTGTGGTTGTTTTTCTCCTAATCTGGCATGCAATTAGTTTACATTCAAATCTTGCTTTGATGGATGTGTGTGGTGAGCAAGATAGTTTTAGGTGGCCAGTTTTGTTTAGTTACTGTAATTCATTTAGGGCCAATAGAAAAGAGAAAAATACTTTTTACCCTCAGTCAGAGAAAGTGAATTAGCAATGCTAAAAAAAAAGTGAAGTTATTTGAGAAGATATAGGGCTTCTTTGTTCAGCTGTAGGTTTTTTAAAGCATGCTGCCTTACAGCTAGAAAAACTTCCAGCTATTTTGCCAGTGTTTTGTATTGTCCATGGAGTCCAGATGAGTCTTTTTTCCATCACAGGCCCAAAACAGACATGAAACAATTATTTTAGGGTTTACTGTCACTCTTTAGGTTGTCCTATTTAATACAGCATTGCTCTGAGTAAGAAAAGCCAAAACTACAACTATTGTTAGTTGGAAGGCTGTGTGTGGCAGAAAGGGTACTTTTCTTAAAACAATCTTCATGCGGCTGTGATTTGCAGAAATTTCTGGCATTTTTCAAGAAACTGAAGGTCACAGGCTACTCACCTTCATGTATTCGCTCTGCTGCCTGAAGGGAGCAACTTGCTAATGATCAGCATGTCGCCATTGTTCACAGCATGTTTAAAAGGGACACCTGTAGATTCAGGATAATGGTATGACCTCAGTCCCACAGCCTAACATGGGCCAAGCTTTCATAAGGTTCACTCACTTACTGCATAAACTGAGAAAGGGCGTGTCACTTGTAGCAAGGGCAAAGAATCAAGACCCTGCTTCAGTTTTCGTTAAGGGAGAAAAGGAAATAAAATCCATATTATATATCATCTGTATTGTTGTTTTTAATTGTTTCATTAGAAGCTTCCTTAAGTTAAGATGGAGTTGGTTGTGCATGTTTCTGTCCCTGTGCATGTGTTGTCCAGGTAGTTCTCTTTCATTTGCTCTGGTTTATAGTAAAACAAAGGTCGGATTAAAGTGATGAAAGTTTTAAAAGTGTCTTTTGAGTTCCAGAAATTCAGCTATTATAGTTATTATTTTGAAAATAATGAATTACTGTCATTTAAAAAGAACAGTCAATTTTTACAAATGTTATTAAGTTTTTAAAAGCTTAAAAAGATTTTCTAAAATGGATGGGACTTATCAGGATTAAAACTGGATTTCTGGTTAGCTTTTGCATCTAACATATTTGCAGAAGAGTGCTGATCTTTTGTTTAGAGATTAAGAGTACACTGCAATTAGATTCCATTTCTAGTTTAAAATCAATGCATTCAGAACACAAAACCATTTAAATTTTTGGGGGTTAATTTTGAGAATAGAAGCTGCACTTTTGATGAAAAGTAGTTTTCCAGGCCACTAGAAGTTTTCAGTATATAATACTTTTTTGGAGACACACAGTAAATGTTACTGGTAAAGTAACATTTGTTTTTATGAAAAGTATCAAGAAACATTTACTTTATTAATAGTAACCAGTTACTTCTGATTTTTAAGTTTAACAGGCACAACAATATTAGATGAATCTTTTTGTGTATTGAAGATAATGAAAGCTGCATTTTCATTTGGAAAAATATGAATTCATTTGAATTTTCATTTTTCAAGCTGAAACTTGCATTACTGCACCTGCAAAAATGAATATGAATCTGTGTTTGTTCTTGTAGAGAAAGGGTAGTTGGACAATCCAATATCTGTTAGTTAAATGCGTGTACTTGTGCCGAAAGTACAAAATCAGAAGTCCTGCTTAACATGACCTGCTTATTCAAGAAACCTTGTCTCTATTGCTCAGTCTTACAACACTGGCTACTATCTTTTGTGAACTGGGAATTTTTTTGATCAAATTTAGCTAGTAAGGAAATCAAAAAACCTCATCATGTGAGATGCATGATAGAAAGCCTTTGAGAAAGCTACAAACACAGTTAAGGCAATCCAAGAAGTCCCTTCAGACGGGACACAACCTTTCTCTTACCAGTTTTTATGTTAACCATGAAATCAGCTAAAACTCAGACAGCTGTTAGAAACAGAGATGACTATGCTTAATTTTAAAATGGATTGGTTCTTCTATTCCTGAAGATTGCATAGAAACTCCTTGTCTTCAAATATCCAGAAAAGGGAATAATAATTTAATTGTGCGGAGGGAAGCAATACAAATTGCACTGATTGCAGTGCAGGAAAACAAATATTGGTATGTGCTAACAGAAAATAAAGGAAGCTTTCCCCGGACATAGAAACACAGTACAGTCAGAGGCGATGATAGGATTTGTCAGTTTCTGTTTGGGAGATCTTAATTTTAAAATTAATGACTATTACTTTAGGTGACAGATTATTTTACTTCCCACTGATAGAGCATTTTTATCCTGGCTGTAGTAAATATGCTGTCAGTAGCTTAGAAATTCAGTAGGATTAACAAGAATTTAGTGTAAAATCTCACTATAGTTAGGTGGTATAAATGGCTTAAAGGTCTGTTTCAGTTGTGGTTTTAAGGAATAAGGTTTGTTACCAATTTATTCACTTTTACGGACTAAGACTAGACAATGAATCATGAAGTCCTTGCTTTGATAACATTAAATGTACCTAAGACTTTCTAAATGTAAAGTGTGTATTTGCAGTTTCATTGCTAACAATTAGTCAGACAAAAAAAACCACACAAAACTCACAGTAAATATCACTTTGCCTTTGAAATATCAAAAGAAATAAAACAAACAAACAAAAAACCTCCAAAAAGTACTTGACCATTCTTCAGCTTCTTGTTTTGGTCCATGTCATAAAAATAGATCAACTGTTCATTAAAAAAAATAGATTCAACTGTTATATATTGTAAAAATAGAATCTTGGTGGTTTGAGCAGTTGAAAAGGGTTTCAAGGTAAAACTGTACTCAGGAAAGAGGAGAAAATGTTGTATTTCAAATAAAGTAAGGTGAAAGTATATTGTGGAAAGGTAGGATTTTACCTGTCTCTGCCTATATCCACATTTTTAAGTCGCACCTTTCTTTCAGTGCTTGCTACTGTACTTGGTTCCCTGTCTGCAGTGAAGATGTCTCTGGCTTAGGAGTCTTGGAGATTTCCTCGAAGGGTTTAAACTGGCTGCCTGGCTGGTCTGTGGACTGAATGGTAGTCTATATCTTTTGTGATTTTCACCTTTGCTGAATATTCAAGGAAAAATCCAGATATATTCTCAACTCTAACATGAGAACTTGGTACAAGTATTTAAATCTCCTTAATATGATACAAGGATAGTGCGTCTTCACAAGGGCTTTGCTTTAGAACAGGAGTGCAGTTTTGAAGTGAATCTCCCTGTTGTTTACCCTCACAGGGCAATGGTTCACAGTGCAGAGCAGCCAATGCCTAACTGTCATGGTTTAAGCCATAAATCAGCCACACAGTTTGTTCACTCACTTCCTCCTTTTTCTTCCCTCTACTCCTGGAGGGATGGGAAGGAGAATCAAAAGAATGCAACTCCCACAGGTTGAGATAAGAA
>JANRGW010041169.1:0-71216 GCA_024733675.1 Psilopsiagon aymara | reverse complement strand
CACACAATACTCCAAGTGAGGTCCCACAAGACCAGAGTAGAGGGGCAGGATCACCTCCCTCGGCCTGCTGGTCGCGCTTCTTTTGATGCAGCCCAGGGTATGGTTGGCTTTCTGGTCTGCAAGTGCACACTGGAGCTGGCTCATGTTCATTTTCCATTGACCAAACCCCCCAAGTCCTTCCCCTCAGGGCTGCTCTCAATCTCTTCTTTGCCCAACCTGTAACTGTGCCTGGCATTGCTCCAACCCAGCTGTAGGATCTTGCACTTGTCATGGTTAAACTTCATCACGTTAGCATCTGGCCACCTCATAAGTGTGTCAAGGTCCCTCTGGATGGCATTTCTTCCCTCCAGGGTATCAACCGAACCACCCAGCTTGGTATCATTGGCAAATTTGCTGAGGGTGCACCAAATCCCACTGTCCATGTCACTGACAAAGATGCTGAATAAGACCAGTCCAAACACCAATCCCTTGAAGGACTCCACTTGGTCCTCGTCTCCAGCTAGAATATGATCCATTTGATATCTACTAATGTAGAAAATATATATTTTGCTTTTTATGTATTTAGTTGCTTATTTCCTTACCATATTCTACTTTTTCCTTCTGTCTTCTTAGCTCTTTAATCATTCCTTATGTTTCCAGTAGGTGTTCTCTAAACCTGTGTACCTGCGAACAGGACAAAATCCCTGCCAATGCTCCTCGTCACTTTCCTGCACTCTTTAGTGAAAGACAGTCAAAGAGAACATCATATACTACAGTGGTATTGCCTTTTGGCATTCAAATCAGAAAAATAAAGCAAAGAAACCAAACCCCCGAATGTCTCAGGTAAGTAAAAGAAGAAAATATGATGTTTTAAAAATATGTTATGACACTAATATATTGTTTTGTTCATGGATATCTGCACATACCTTAGAGAAATTGAAGGGGGAAAAAAAAAAAAAAAAGATTACTTACAGTTTCTGGCATTACTAGACTTTTCGAATGGTGTTACAGAGTATTTTGAGTTCTTTGCAAAGCCACGTTCTTCCCATGTTATTTATACAGACAACATGCCTGAGTAATAGGGAGATGCTGTATGCATCTCTGCTGATAATTAGAGCGGGTCATTTCAATTTACTCAGTTATGTATATTTAGGAGAAGAGCAAGGCCAAGAAACAATGATCAAAGTTTTCTCTTTAAAATTGCTAAACTGCTTGGAAAAGATGATGAACATTGTTGCATAGAATGATATCTGACCCAAGCTGTCATAGAGATGACTTTGAAATCTGAAAAATGCTGGTTGTTTTTATTGCTGTTTATTACCTCTCACATCTAGACTTGCTGTCTCTGGTTGGTGCTGACTGCTGAAGTGCTGAAGTGTTACACATGGGTTCTTGCTGGTGCTTTCAGCTAGACTGTAAAAACAAAAAAAAATATTGTTTTGTTTAAAACCCATTCTCATGATATTCCAAACACAGTCCTGTAGACTTGAGCCTCAACAGCTACCCAATCTTCTGGGTACCCATTAAGACTGAGATGAAGATTTTAATCGTGTAAGTTTCATTTGTAACTTACATGGAAAAACAATAATCACAAGTGGCACTAACCAGCTTGCTTTGCTGTTGACAGACCCTTCAGAGGCAAATTATTTAATAGGCTTTGACCCTCAACTACATTTCTCTCAGAAGTGGTACATAAGCCCAGGCAGATTGAAGGACTCATTTGCTCTGGCTTCCCTTTCCTGGGCTTTATGAACTGATGCATTTACAGCACAAAGTGGCTACAATGATTAAATCAATCTTATTCAGACTTAGGTCTCCAGAGTTTTGATCACTTGGTTATCTTTGGTTTAAACTTGTTGTTGCAGAAATGTGTTCTTTGCCATATTTTTTGGTGGTTGTGACCTCCAGGGTGTGACTGCATTTGTTCTGCCTGAACACATTGTTTTTTATCGCAGCAGGACAGGAGGCAGGTGTTTACAATGGCTACAGGAGATGCCAGTCTAAGAAAGAAGGCAGCATTATGGACCAGGAGTCAAAACAAAGAGGAGTATGTCAGTCTAGACGGCATATCCTTTGCTTGTGATACTGTCACAGAAAGGCTGGTTTCCACTGTGCACTCAGATCTCCATATTGGAAAGTTTGCTTAGAATTACCATTGTGTTAGAGCACACAATGTCATCTTTCTGTCATCTTTCCTATCAATACATCATGTATTTACATTAATAAAATTGTTAGTTTTTCTTTGATCATTTTCAGCCATGACACTTTGGCTTTAAAAGAGAAGGCGACAGCTCTGTATTTTGTTCCTCCTTCTACCTTGCTACAATGTGTTTTTACATATAATATGTATATTATATTGCATATTATAGTTTTTTAGCCTTGCTAATATGTGAGGATTTTTTTCCATTTCATTTTGAAGTTCTCAGCATCTCCATTGACTTGAGGACAGTACTTTGATTATCTTTTGTGAATGATATGTCTTTCTTTTACAGATCTTCAGGCCTTAAGAAGATGAATTACATCTGCAGAACATGTCATTTTTCTTTGCTGAAAATGGTAGGCAGGAACATAATTACAATAGCAAAATTACTTGCAAGGTAAATGCCATTTTTACATTTACTGAATTAATTTATCAAAGTAATAGTGTAGCAGTGGTCAAAGAGAGCATGGTAAAAACATACTTGCATGTTTTTGCAGGCTTTTCTGAACTGAATAATGGAGGGAGCCTGACTGTGGAAGGGGTATATGGCTGTGCTGTGTGACTGGAGGCTAACACAAGCTTGTGTGACAACTTCCACTTAAACAAGTTGGTCCTGATCTCTAGCATGAGTTTGGTAGCTCTTGTTTTGTTCTACCAAACCTTTACATCTGTCCTGAATGAGCTCTTCAACTTTCACTCATAGTTCCTCTGAAATACTGGATGCCAGTTGAAAGCGTGCTGGTATATGTGAATCAATGAGAGGCTATTTGGCCATCTTGTCACAAATTCATATGATTTTGTTGAAGTGGATAAGGTAAACAAAATGGTTTTGAATTTATTTATTTTATTTTGTATCTCAAGAGAGCATATTTGTAACAGCACAGATGTTTCTGTATCTCACCTGGTAATTAGGCTGAGACAAGACTACAGGACAAGCAGACAGCCTGTTCCTACTCGGGTCGGCACTGAGTCGTGAAACTGTACCTGCATGCACAATGCCCACGCAGGACCTCACAGGAGAGAAGAGTGATTTAATGTAAAATAAAAACTGAAGCAGAGTAAGTTTCACTAGCTGCTAGCCACAGCCTGCTGTTCACCAGCACCAGAGGCATGTATCCACAGAGTAGATCCTACTGCCAAGTGCCCAAGCAGTCGGGGGTGTTCAAGCCAGCCCAACAGCAGTCAGGCGCTGGGTGGCTTACGCTCATATGTCAGGTCCAGCATCTGCAGCAGATACGGGACAAAGGTTACAAGTTGATCAGTGCTCCTCATGTCTAGAAGGTTCTCCTTACAGCCCATATGCAGCCTTTGGAGATGCATTTTCTGCACTGTGTTGAAGCTGACAATGTTATTTGCTCGTTTTGAGTCTATTATTTTGGGATACATGAGAATACATCTTGATATGGAAGAGAATACATCCAGAGATACGTCTGAACTTCTGCCCTACCATCTTGCAAAGCCTAATACTTATTTTATCTTCTACTTGTTCTGCTGCAGTGATAACTATTTTTTTCCAGCATCCCAGATGTTGTGGTTTCAGGAATAGAGAAAATGTCAGGAAGATGCAATCTGTTATCTTGAAGAGATGGCCCTGCTTATTAATCTGTTCTGAGGCATCCTATCAAACAAGATAAACCTGAGGCAATGCTGGATACAAGATGTCAAGTGAGGCCAGACCTGAAACAATTCAAGAAAACAAAGACAACAGTCTTCAAGACCTAAGTGACAAACATCTATGCAAATGGCACAAAAGATGCTAAGTCACTGTCAGACCTGAAATAAGTGGAGTTGTCCTCTCTCATACAATATGCAGCATCTTTAACAGCATGGTGAATTGAATTTGGTAAATAATTGGGACTCTCTCTACTTGTTCAAAATAGTTTCTACTACTTCATCATTTACTTCATGGTTAGACTGACTACTTTGATCATCTGCTGCACAACAACCAGCCTTTTTGTAGGTTTTGTGCCCAAGAAATTTCTTTAGCAGTAGCCAGCCTGAAGCACAAACATGTTTCCAGACTGGAAGGTAGAAACTAGCAAGCCTTTACTTTTCTGGCACTCTAATTCTTTTCTCTCTGTTTGCAAAATAGCACACACTCTGCAGCCAGATTTAATTAGAATACTTGACTCTAATTCACTGAGTGTGAGTTTCCTGGGCTGAAGGGCTGTAGCCCATCCTTAAAGAAGTGTTACTGCATGAGTGCAGTACAATGCCATGTGATGTTTCTCTGACAGTGTGACTGCAAAATCATTTTAGAGAGAGCTGAATCTACTTTGGTAGTATACATAAAAATATAACTGTACACAACAGTGTTTTTTTTAGTTCAAGATCTGATAATCACCTCTTCTATTCAGCTGTTTCAGCTTTATGATGCACAACTTTTCCTTAGTTTTTGAATGTTGTTTTACTTAGCCATGGCTTGAAGACATGTTTTCTTAATAGATGATTGCTGCTGACGATAGCACTCTTTGCATGTTAAAGTTTTAGAAGTCAAAAGTATTTTTGCGGTGTTGGTGACATAAATAAAACAAGAACTTTCTCTAGTTGAGCCTGTTGAGTTTTCCAAACCTCCTTCTATTTGAAAAGATGTTGGCAAAAAAGATTTGGTGCAGTGTTCAGAAGATGCAAGAAGGATATATATATGGAAAAGTTAACAAAGAGAGCCAAATAACCTGCTTCCTTAAACAGAACATCACAATTTTTGGTTCACTGGTGAAAATTAATTCTTCAGGAATTCTGTTTTAAGGTAGACACAGTGTATAAAATATGTATCAGCACATTGACATAAGAAAAAGTTTAAAAGATGCCAAACTGAGAAATGTATTTGTTATTTGTCTTATTATTTTATTGACGTGTTAGAGATGCATGTGTTATCAGTGGTAGTACTTCTTTTGTACTTATTTTCTGTATAGATAGTATTCCACACTGCATTTAAATCATTCTTTGATGTTTCTGTCAAAAGGCTGAAATTGCTGGGCTCTGGTATTTTATCCTTCTGGCTGTTCTTCCCATCTCAAAAAAATCACTAAAAGGAAAAAATCACACTGTGCTTGGTATTTTTATTGTCTCTAGACTTTCTTATCATCGAAGCAAAAATAAAACCAAACAACTGCCTAAATTTCTATGCAAAATATGATTAAATGATCACTAGTAAAGTTTTTCATCCAATTATTTTCTTTTCTATGCCACCTCAGATTCAGCAGAGGAGTATCAGTTATCAGAAGAGGTCACTTAGCCATTTATGTAAATTTTATTTCAATGACTAGCATCACTTCACTTTGCTGTTTTGACAGCATAATAACAACAAACCAGAGGAGCAAAGGATGCCTATAACAAGAAGTCCAAGAAAGTCGTTTATGAAACTTGTATGTTCCAACTCCCTTTATATGTTGTAATTTCAATCTTCTGCTTGGGAGTAATCACGTCAAAACACTTTTCCCTCAGAAAAAATCTTTACTTAAGAAGTGAAGACACGTGGGTGGTGATTGGTGACAACCAATAGGAAGAGAGAATAAGGAAAGAGGTGACCTGATTTTTTTTTTATGAAACTTGTATGTTCCAACTCCCTTTATATATTGTATTGTAAATAGAGCATAAGCACAGAATCAGGGATGAATTTTGCAGCATTAAATTTGTTACAAAGTCCCTTGATGTTTTTATTAATAGATTGCCTACTTGTGTAAGCTTTAATTATTTTCTTCATTTTAAAAGAATAATCCTACAAAATCTGATACAAAGTTAATTAGCTCATACTGAATGGGGTGTCTTAACCTCTGCAGAATACACACACACATAATTAAAGATGAATTACTCATAACGTGAAGGCAGGTCAAACTGGAGAAGCTTATTTATCATTTCAAGTCTTCTTTTGCCTGTGTGTTACAGCTATAATGTCTGAATTTGGTGTTTGTAAGTGAGAGGAACTGCTGCATTGTTTAGACCAGACTAGCTCTATCAGGTCAGCCCAAGTGATATTCACAGTAAATTAGCATCTCTTTCAGCCTCATCACAGAGAAGAGACCACAGGCATGGATCTCTGGTGGCTGCAGTAGGAGACATTTTTGGATCACCTGCAGGTCCCTATGGTCACCTGTTTCAGGAGTATCCATATGGTTTCCAGACAGAGGAATACGCTCTTCATTTACTCCCTAGCACCTAAGACATCCAGTGTTCATATTAAGAAGTACAGGTGCAACTACCTTATAACAATTTTTTTTTTACCTTAAACAGGAAAAGAAAAATAACCTTCAGATGTTCTCATGAAATGCTTAAACTAGCTGTACTTCTAGATATTAAATTTTTACATAGGTGTTACTTACTACATACATGTTACCTACATTTGAAAACTGTAGCGTGACTGATTGTTAGAAAATGCATTATTGGGTTTGTTTTTCTATTTTTTTTTTTCTTCTTAGGGTTGTATTTACATAACAGTGTTTGACTCTCTGGTGAATAGTCACATCTTAAACAAAAATCCAAGTCTATTTTTTTTTTTTTCTTTTTTAATTTTGTGTCAAACTATGGTCTCATTGCATTGTTCAGCATGGGCAAACAAGTTTCCATTAAGCATAATACTGCTTAAAGGATATTTTATTCTGATTGCTCCATCTGTTTATTCATGTCTTGGCCACCACAATGTTGTAATCCTTGACAGTATCCCTTATAAATAACAAGTATTCCTCTTAATCTTGCACTTACAGTAAGTCTGAGATAACTTGCTGGGTTGTTTTTTTAAATTTTTTTTTCTTTTTGTTTCTGGCCACAGATGAGGCCTAAATTCCACCTCTGAGTAGCTGAAGGGATGTTCTTATTCCACTGTTTTTCATATATAAAAAGAATCTCCCCCATTTCAGCTACTTGTAAGAACTCAAAAGTGTACATACGAGACTGAGACAGACAGTTTAAAATAACTTAGAACAGTGACACAGGGTAGGAGTCACATATCCAACGGGCACAATGAATCTACCCTGAAATATGCCAAAGGACAGTCTTATATCTGTTTTTAAGAGAAATTCATCTGGATTACTAAGGTTGTCCCACATAGCAAATAATGTTTCATCTCTGTATTATTCATCCTGTTTCAAATAAGAAACATCACCTGTCTTTTCCTGAGTCTGTTTATACTTCCGTTATGTGGTTACCTTAAAGTGAACATATTTATGTTTGGGTTTTGCAGTGTACAGAACTAGTTAATATGTATGACTATGTTCAATAGTAGTAAATTGTGTTGGAACCATGACAGATATTAAAAGAGATGAATTTTGTTGATTTTTTTTTTGGTATGACAATCAACATTTTCTTTTAGTACAAGCACATTCAAATGAATCTTTGCCAATTATTAAGTTTTTTTATCCTGCAATTTCTCTCTGATGCAAAGGAAGACATAGTGTTGTACTGTGTCACTTCCACTGCCCTGGAACAAATACAGTGATTAATTTTCTCCAGGTGGAGCAATAAAAAAATTATCTCATTTCCTTATGACTACTTCTCAGCAGTTATCAGTAGTACTTGTTATTACTGAGGAAAGAGGAGGATGTAACACTGGTCTTATTGATGAAACCCATTGTAGAAGAGCAGACAACAATTTTAAATGTTAGAATTGAGGTTCATAGAACAGTAAATGCATATGAATAAATGAAAACTTGTAAGACTGCTTTCAGTTAAGGTAAGATAAAACCAGTGGAAAACTGCAGATTATCCACACTATACTAATGTTTACTTAATACTTGGTGCAATTAAATGAGTTTACTTCTGCTTAACCTGCACTTCCCTACTTTTAGGAAGAAAGACTAGGAATATCATAAAGATGACTTAAGTCAACTCATATCATTGTTTGTTGGTATAATGACTGTCTTCTCACATTTCTTCCCTCCCATGTTTGTTGTCCTCTTCTTTCCTTCCCACATTCCCTTCTCTCAAGCCCTGGCTAGACATTTTGTGCAGGCAAACGTAAAATTCCCTCATCAGTTAATCTGAATCAGAAAAAGCTTAGAAAACTACGCAATTTTCCTGCTGGTTTATTCAACATTTTAGGGTTGAATGGGTGCCAGAGCTGGCACAAGAACCTTAGCAAGGGGAAAGGCAACAAGATGAAAAGTGAGATGGTCCTTCTTTACCTTGGCAGCTCTGAACCATGATTTTATATTATCACATCCCCCTGAATCAAACCTTGAGAGAATTTCTAGCTCTGCTAGGAAAATGGAGTGAGGGAAAAAGAGAACTGGCACTTCCTACAGTTCCTCACTGTTCAGTGCTTACAGGCTAGAGCAGTGAGGAGTTCTGTGGCTGACTGCCCAGCTGCAAGGGAGTAAAAACGGTTGACATGGTTAAAACCTGAGATCTTCATTGACCTTAGACTCAAGAGGCTGCCAGAATGGGAAGTAACTCAGGTTATGATGGGTGATTTAAAGTATAAAGATGAAACTGTAGAAATAAAATCAGAAAAGCTGAGATGGAGAATAGGATAAAACTTGCAAACAAAGTCATGTGTAGCAAAAAGCACCGCAAAGATGCTGTCAGTAAGAGGCAGAGCCATCGAAGAGCTGTTCTGCTGTTCAACAAATTGGGTGATAGATAACACTGGGGAGGCTGAGATGTTCAATTACTTTTTGCATCTGACCTCTGTGAAAAGGTTAGCTACAGCACAGCAGACACTGATAACCAGTAAAAGAGGTAAGAGCTGACCCACTGGTAATGAAGAGAAATATTTACACTTTCTCTGGGCTTGATGAAATACTGAGATGCTCTAAAAGAATTGATCAATGAAGTTTCATCCCTTTTTATACTTATCTTTGAGAGCCTGCTGAGTACAAGGAGCATACTGAACAGGCAAGAACAGGCCTATCTTTGAAAATAAAAAAAAAAAAAAAAAGAAGGCCTGGGAGATATTGAACAGCAGGCTTAGCTTCAGCTCCTGAAAAAATACTGAAATAAATAGGCTGGGCGGTTTTGCAGGCAGCCTAATTTCATAGGAAGATGAGCAACAGCCAACACAGATTTTTCTAGCGCAAGACATGTCATATCAATCTCTCACTTTGACAAAGTAAAATTCTTTGATGTCAGAGAGGAAATAACAAATGCCAGTTATTTTCATTTTAATGTGTTTAGTGCTTCTTCCGTTCTCATTATGAATCCCCTTCTCTGCAGGTCTTTAAGAAAAGACTGAACTGCTCCCTGCCAAAGATGTTGTAAGTATACTCAATCCTGCCCTCAGGCCAGAAAGGTTAAGGAAGGTGAAATCCACTCCAGCTTGTCTGCATCTCTAATAAGTTAAAAAGTAAATTCAATGAAGCTTTCACTTTTCACAACAGAAGAGGAAATAATATCAGTTCTTAGGCCTTGAAGATCAGCTTGAATATATTTAATGCATTTGCAAGGTACTTATGCTATTCAAATGCACTTATTAACTTCTTATTAACTTCAATGTAATGAAACAGTGTTAACTAAGGCTATCTTATAAAGGAGCTACTAATTATTGTGGGATTTGCCTTGTTTTACTGCACAAGTCTAAACCTGAATCAGTTACAGTCCAAACAACAGTAACCTGATAAGTGTAAAGACTTTCCTCTTTTTCTAAATAGGTATCTAAGAAATAGAACTGTGAAAAGCCCCTTCATATGTGCAAGTGATACCAACTCTCTTGAATGCTGAAGTATCAAGGCAGGAAAGGTAAAACAATGTTATAAATAAAGAAACATCCTCACAGATGGGACAAGTCATTCTGTACCCTGACTCTTTGATAAGGCTGCTTTGCCAAGACAGGGAAAAGGACACACAAGTAGACCTTGCACAAAAAAGTGTATTGTGGTAGTGGTGGTGGACAGATAGGCTGACTAAGAGCAACCTAGAGCCTGGATTTTGCCATTACCAAGTCCAAAAGGCAGAGGTAAACCACTGTGTAAATACGCCTCTCTTACTTTAATTGATTTTCTGGGTGCTTTGGGCCCCGGAAAAGGAATAAACAAACCACTTTTTTTTAAGGACATCATTTTTTAATCGTTGCTGTGTACTCTCCATAGGCCACTAAAGAAGCACTTTACGAAGTGCTTCTTTACTAAGCTGCAAAATTTAGAAATAACATAGAAAGTAATTTTGATCTTCTGCTTGGGAGTGATTGCATCAAAACACTTTTCCCTCAGAAAAAAATCTTTACTTAAGAAGTAAGGACACGTAGGGGCAATTGGTGACAACCAATAGGAAGGGAGAATAAGGAAACAGGTGACCTGATTACCCTAGATTTGGAGAAGGCTGAGGTTGTCAATGACTTCTTTGCTTCAATCTTTATCAGCAAATGCCCTTGCCACTGTTGTGATATAAGCACAACAGTGTTGTTCTCAAGAAAAGTTAAAAACACAGCACTGCATCAGCTACTAGGAAGGAGAAAAATTACTGCTGCTGCTGAGCCCAGGACAGCCACACTGCTCAAGTCTTGGAAGGCCGATGCAGAGGCTGTGATAATGAAGACTTTGGGCCTTAGGAGAGATCAGGTTCGAGATCATCTGAGGAACCTGAATGTGCACAAGTCCATGGTACCTGATGAAATTCATCCATGGGTCCTGAGGGATGAGTCCATGGGCAGATGAAGTTGCTAAGCCACTGTCCATCATATTTGAAAAAGTCATGGCAGTCAGGCAAAGCTCCCGGTGGATGGACTACTCCGTGGATAAATAATTGGCTGGGTGGCCACATGCAGAGGGTTGCAGTCAATGGCTCAATGTCCGTGTGGACATCAGTGACAACTGGTGTCCTTCAATAATTGCTTGGGACAGATCCTGTTCAACATCTTTGTTGGTGACAAGGACAGTGAAATTGAATGTGCCCTCAGCAAGTTGCCAGTGACACCAAGTTGGGTGGTTCGGTTGATACACTGAAGGGAAGTGATGCCATCCAGAGGGATCTTGATAAGCTTGAGAGGTGGCCAATGCCAACCTCATGAAGTTTAACTGGGCAACCGGGCCAAGTTGGCTGGGTCAGGGCAATCCCAGGCACAGCTACAGCTTGTGTGGAGAAGTGGTTGAGAGTGGCCTGGCAAAGAAGGACCTGGGGATGTTCATTGGTGAGAAACTCAGCATGCGCCAGCAACATGCACTCACAATCCAGAAAGCCAACTGTGTGCTGGCCTGCTTCAAAAAGAGTGTGACCAGCAGGTTGAAGGAGGTGATCCTGCCGCTCTGCTCTGTTCTCATGAGACCCCACTTGGAGAATTGTGTGCAGTTCTGGTGTCACTTAAGCTGAGTGCTCACAGTGAGAAATGCATGCCGCAAGGAGCACCCTATCCTCCTTATCCTGTGTGAAAGGTGCACTGCAGCACGCTGCTGCTCTCTGGTCACATGCACAGGTTTCTCCTGGAAGAAAAACCTAGATGAACAGGGCAATGGAATACTGACATGTCTCCTGGCAACAACTAGATGGGCTAGGGACACTGGGGACACTCCCTGTTCAGACAGACAAGAAAAATCTTGAAAAGGCAGTTTAGCAATGCCTTGCAATGGCCACCCGGAGTCTCTATTTCTGTGATGCCCCAAAGCTCTCCATTCCACACCCCCTACTATGCTGCAGCTGTAGTGAAGCATTTCAAAGTATCTTATCTGTCATTTCTATCAGTTGTAACTCTTATTACTTGCACTAGCCTTTCACTTTTTTTTTTTATTCCTTTTGGAAGGAACCTTTTCATCTTATCATCTCAGTTATTTCAAAAGTTGTAGACGTAGTGCATAAAGCCCTTAATGATTAAAAGATTTCTGAATTCTGTCTGAACCTCAAACTTCCCTGTGAATGTTTTTGAACTCTTCCAGGGATAATAATTTCATCACTTCCCTGAGAAGCCTATTCCAGTGCTTCACTACCATTTTGGTAAAGAAATTTTCCAAATATCCAATCCGGTGCAGCTTGAAGCTGTTGCTTCTTGTCACTTGTTACTTGGCAAAAAATATCAATAACTTCCTCCCTCCTTTCTTCTTTCAGGAGGGGGGACTGGGCACACAGAGAGGGAGGACACTTTATGGCTCATTGGTAACGGATACTCTGAAATTGTTCAAGAAATTTCCTGCCTGGTTTCAGAATCCCTGAAAGGGTGCTATCCTCTTGTATTTCAGAGATCAGTGCCCGTGTTCTTCCTTAAGCTGTACAAAGCCCAACAAAGTAAAGAAAGAAAGCACTCCCTTTTAATGTCTAATTCCTTTTATAGGGACCACGTGCAGACAAGCCATATGAGATTTTTTAATGGCATGAAATCAGAACATAATAAAGGGTTTATTTAGAGATACTTCTTTTTCTTCCCTTTCCAAAAAGACAATGCTATTTCTGGTTTCTTTGGCAACTGGTAGGGAGATAACCAAAGCATTAATCAATGGCAGGAATTCCAAAATAATAGAAGCAAATACACTTTTTCCATTTTTATTCTCTTCTCCCTGGAGCATGCCACTTCTTTTCACTTTTAGTGAATAACTAGAAAATGGAATCCAACGTAAATGCTGTCTTAGGAGAGCACGTGGAACAGGAAACAAGCATGTTTAGAGTGCAGTGTTTTACCTTGAAGCTTCTTGTAAACAATAATAGAACTGAGCAGAAGACACTAGCATGCTCATTGTGACATTTTAATTAGTAAGTCCTCCTTTTTATTAACTGCAAATCAAGCAAGAAAGTGTTGATTTATATGAATTTCAAGGAGCGTTAAAGGAATGCATATTACTGGAAAAAAAATACTGTGAAAATATGACAATAAGTGATAGCAGGGTGTGAGTTTGAAGGCTGTTTAATCATTGGCACATTTTTAAACACAGATAAAAGACATTGTCTTATTAATGCACACTCTGGCACTGTGCAATGCTGTTGGAAGAAAAACACAATATTTTGCTTTTCATTTTTATGAAAAAAAAAATAAAACCAGGCTTTAGACAGTTTGTAAACACATCAAAGTTTGAATATTTCTGATTAAAATGTTAGCAAATAGGAATAAAAAAATAATATTTTGGCAAAAGCAAAAGCAAAGAAGACACAACTGGAGGAAATGCTTCATTTGTGGAATACCAGTCATAAAGTCCCCAAAAGTGAGAGAAGTGCATAGCAATGTAACGTGCTGCTTTGGAAAAATCTCAAATTACTCATAAAACTATGATTCTGTTTACTTAGAGGAGGAGCAATGCTACATATATCTTTACTTTGACATTTCTAGATAAAAGAAACCCCATAATACTTGTATCTGGTTTTCCTACAGACATATATTGTGCCCATGTAATAATTTATCCTACAGCTACTTGGCTAATGGGAATACAAACCACACAATGCAGGACTGTCTTTATGTATTTTATTCAGTATTTTTTCCTTATCTTTTATAGCTCCCTGACCTTTCTGAATCAGTTTTCATCCTCCATGAATTTGCTAGACTTTAAACATGGACTGTGTAATCAGTGAGTCTTCACCTTTCTTTGTAGGTGAAAAGCAAAACTGACTTCAGTATATGGAAGAACTTGCAATTGAAAGATTAATTGTCCCTATAATATTGTGAGAAGAAAAACTGCATCCTCTTATCAATTTTTCCTTCAAGTATTCCAGAGCTGGGAGAAGGAGATCAGTGCCTTGTTTCACTGCTTTGTTTTTTTCTTTTTCTGGCATGTAGTGCCCTGAAAATACACAAACAGGGCAACCTGTTCATTGTTGCAGCTTGCTGTGAGCAGAGATCACCTGGGTCTCCATCTCTACCTTCCCAGGAGAATTTTCTTGCCCCTTGTTACTTTAGGGGCATTCATGACATATAGGTTGATTTCAGGTCATGGAGAGGTTCCATGAGAAAAATCAATGTGAGCTAAAATGCATCAAAATTTCAACATATGCTCTTCTGGTAGCCAGGCTCCCCTTGTGTTGACACAACAGTACATGGGTCTTAAACAGTTCTTTAATTGAGCAGAAAATCATATAGTCATAAATAATAGCTGGAGGCTATTATTAGCTGGAGTTAAAGAAATTCACCCTGGAAATAAAACCAACATTTGTAAAGGAATATATAAGTAAGTATTGAAAATTTAATTGAAGAACTGTGATGGACTCTCTCTCTGCCAGCCTCTTTACATCAAGAACATGCCACTTTCCAGGCCATATGGTGCTAAGGTTCTGAGTGTTCTCAGGGGACCTCTTTTATTTTGAGTTCTGTTACTCTACAGAATTACAGATTTCATACAGGTTAAAACTATAGTGGTTAAATCCAGAAAAATAGGCTATTGCTTGATTTTTAATAATAATAATTTTAATATTCAAAAAATTTTTGAAAGTATTCTAATTTTTTAGACTTTTCTGGTATGCTGAAAGGCATTTCAGTTTGATTTCGTGTTAACCCTAAGTTATTAGCCAGATATTTGAGAATTGATTTATGTTTTGTCTTGCATGAAAATACATTAGAGGTCACTGAATTCTTAATGCTAAAATACATGTAGTGTTTAAGCATCACTATCTTTGATTTGTTGTTTATTACCAAAACTAATGTATTTGTTCACCATTAAGTTTGCAGTGTTTGCAATTGGGTTCAGTGATTTGTCACATTTCTGTGCTGTGCATACTCTCCACTTCAATGTAACAAAAAAACCCTTGTCCTTTAAGAGTAGGAGTGTCCAGCAGGCTTGGCATGACCAGGAGAGGGGAGAAAAAAGAAAATAAAGCTTACAACAGCTTCCCTGTCAGATCATCACTTACACTGAGCAAAGACCGTGAGAAGACTTCCATTGATTTTGACAGGCTTCAAGGAGCACAAAGATCTGTCTCCTTCAGCTGAAACTTTCACAAAAACCTGAGCACTAAAGCTGTCAGCACAAAGGAAAACACTTGGTCCTGCTCCGCCAGTGCTGCTCATGGGAAAAGAACACTTAAAGCTTAGGCACAGGGACTACTCAAATGGGTGCTTCAGGTGCAGAAGGCACTGCGGCTGGCTGTTCAGAGGAGGAGCTGAAACCAGTGTGTGACAGCAAATGTTTTCTCTCTGTAAGCAAAGTCAGCGTATGGATAACACACTATCCAAATATACCAAGTGCCTGTCAAAATGTGAACTGAAACTTTGGTGACACCAGCTCTGACTCTTTTTGAAGGTGAAACAGACCACATCCTCTTCTAATTACATGAGCGTACCTGTAAGCTACGTTATGAAATAATTCAAGTTAAGATTGCCAAACTTCACAGCTGGAAAGAAAGAAGCTGCAGTTAGTTTAAATCTACAAGTATATGCAATAAATTATTTTTTTTCCACTGGAAATTTCTATCAAGCTACCATCTGCCAAGTTTGCCTTTCAAAAAATATTTTAACAGTATTTTCAGCTCATGAAAAGGAAATTGATGGTAGGAATAGTACAGTGCAAACTACAGTTTTACTGAAATGAGGAAAGCAATCATATCTAGTAAGGAGATAACATTTTAGAGCTAGGGAGATAGAGGTACAGGCAACAAAAGAGCAGTGCTACTCTTGTACCTCAATCTAAGCTTGGAGTAACAGTGTAGATAGAGTTGTATTTACTTCAGAGCAAGGTAAGATTAAGATATTATTTGGAAAAATTATTGTTTTTCAGATAAAGTGAGTTATGATTTTTAAAGAATTAACATGCAAGGCACTAAATTATATTTCATTAGCCAGTTTGCCTGTTAATCTGAATGAAGATGCATATTATTAATAATTAGCAGCTTCTATTTTTTTTTTTTGGGGGGGGGGAGGGTATGCAAATCACCTTTAAAGCCATAAGTGGTATCTGTGTGAGGAATAAGAACAGATGACAAAACCTGTTCATAAGTGAAAAAGGATATGAGCACAACACCTGAAGAAATTAAATAGGAAGGAAAAAGGGTAGAGCGCTGCTCTACTTTCAGAAGCAGCCCTGCACAGAAAAGAATACAGAGCCTTTGTTCCAAAGGCTGATAAATGTTGATTAAATTAATTCCCAATTAATATAATGCATAATAATTACAGATTTACCAACAGAGAAATACAAGTTTTACCTGAAGAATTATGCAAACATTAAACCCTGCTTCTTTCAGGAAAGGAGATTTTAATAATTTTGCAGATTTCTCAGCATACAGTGACTGTGCTTTACTACAACATGGTATTGTCATGAGGACTGAGTTTCTGGCTAAACAAAAAACCCCTAAAATCCCTGGTAAATACCCAGAACTTTCTGAAGGTTTGTTTCTTCATGTGGAGCCATTAGCTGGCATGACTTCTGACTTGAGTTTATGAATAAGTGCAGTAAAGAATGAGATCTGGTGCTGGAAAACAGAAATACAGGTTTTAAAAAACATTCAAGGTTTTTTCCTTTGGGGACAGCCGACATTATCCTGAAAACTAGGCGTCCTGTGTGCTGTTGTGAAAATATATCGGAAAAAATGAAAGCTGTCAACTGCCTGTTAGCTGAGAAAGTAATGTTGTGCAAGAAAGCCATGTTCAATGTCCCTTCTTTGCCTAATCTGGTGCAGGGAGTTATACCTACTGTCCTAACTGCACAATTACTGGGTTAATTTATTCTTCTGTGTCTCTGCTGTAGTGAATTCCCTACAACAAGATCCCTTCTCCCAGGAGACCCCTTACTCAAGTGGGGTCTGCAAAACCACATTCAAGCTCTAGTTTAGAAGCAAGGAATTCCCTCCCTTACCTTGTCCACAATTGTGACCAGTGGTCCTGCTTGATGCCAGCTGAAAACATTACTGTCTTATCATGAGTATTTGCGTTAGAAGTTTTCTTCAGGTTATCCAGTTGTTTGGTTTTTCTTTTATTAAATACTCCAGGCAAAAAACAGGAGCTGTGAGTGTCCAGATGACATCGCCCTGCCCTCCCAGATACTCCTGGAGGAGTAGCCTGTCAAGGTGTCTACTTTCTGTCCTTATTGGGCTGCTTTTACTGTAACAGTCAGAGGGTGAAGTACAGAAATTAATTATCAAAGCAAAATGAGATATAGGTGCTTGTCGGTACCAGGTATAAAATCAGTGCCCTATAGTATTGGTTTCTGGGATATTTTAGTTCATACAAGGAGCAGTCTTTCCTTCACATACCTTCTAAGGTTGAAACTTATGGTTTCTCTGTTCTCTTCAAAATACAGCATGAAAAATAGACAAATAAACCCCTTTTTCCTCCATGGTAGTTCCGTCTCTTTAAGGAACCAAATGAGGATCTCAGGATCTGTTCAGTTATGCAAAGGGTGGATAGCTCAAAGTTTGGCATTATTTATCAGCAATGTTATTTCCAAGGCCAGCTGGCTTTGCGTATCATTTTGTCAATTTAGCTTGCGTGTACTCATCTCAGTTTGTGTATTAAATGAGTTTAAGTGCCACTGTTTGTTCCTCTTCTGTCTTTTGAAGGTTGTGCTGGTATTTGTATTGTGTTTGTTTTGTTCCTGTAACATTTGGTAGTAGAAGAATGATGCAGCAAAGACCTGATGTAACTTCATTGTCTGCACAAACTCTTCATGCAGACAAACTGCAGAATAACTGATTGAAGTGATTCAAAGGTGCACTGAGAGCAGAAGGGCATGTGAAGTTGAAGAGGCAAAAGTTGGTGCCCGAAGAGCTGTGTTTTGAAAACAAGAGCCATGTTGTGTGTCTTGTCTGTCTAGATGATGGGAGAGCTGAGAACAAACCTTCATGCTATGTCCTGCTGGAAGCTGGCCACTACTTGCTGCCTTCGCTTTGCTGGCAGCCCTGGAGTAGGGCATCCATACACACAAGGTGCTGGCTCTGAGTCCTCTTAGCAATAGAGCTTGTAGCCATAAAACAAGCACTCTGGTTTCCTCTTTAACACTGCAGTGGGTTTCTCATTTCACACATCAGGAAAAGCACTAAAAAAAATATTATTCTTTACAGTGGCTAGTTGTGCATCTGCTGATATTGGCTTGGTGCTGAAAAAGCTGCCAAGGGAATGAAGCACTTTCCCTATTCCTTATTAATACTTGCTATTGCTGCATATGGTATAAAGTTGCTGAGCCAGAAACCTTGGGGAAAACAGTGTGGTAGCTGCAAGCTCAAGAACAGAAAGTCTACTGAGCCAATTCTTCAACATAGGCTTTAAAGAAGAGTACATGCATTGTATAGGGGACAACTTATTTTAGGATATATTAGGCTAGAACTTATAAACATAGAGAATTATATTAGGCTAGAACTTAGAAACACAGAAAAGTATAAAGAGCTTGCAGATGTCAATGTGCTTCACACCAGAGGTGAAGAGTCATTTCCTAAACAAAGATCAAATACAACTTTTTCACATAGCACAAGTCTCAGCAATAGTGCAAAAACAATTGAATCTTACTTCCTAACTGAGGCCACGCTGAATACCCTATGCTAGTGTACTCTGCAGTTCAGGTAACAGAAGCATGGAGGAAGAGGGGAAGGAAGGCTTTGACATGATGTCTGCATGCTTCCAGCCATCACAGTTTCTCACTGCCTTCAGAGCTTCCAGAAGAGCTCTGCAGCACCATGAGCTCATGTCTGACAGATCAGGAAGAAGTAGGAAGAGGGCAGGTGGGAAGGAGGGTTTGGACCCTCTGTTTCGATGGTGGCTGCACAGGGCATCACAGGCTTCATGTAGTAAGGAACATATGCTCTTAGTTTTGCTGGTTAGTTTTGTGCTAGTGAATGTCAATTTTGCTCAGCCTACCCTTTGACAATCTCAGAGCAGTGTGTGACTTTCTCAGCAGCAGATGCAGGATAACTGTCAGCCTTCCTGTACAAAATCCAAGCTTTACATATCTAGCACGGTTATCCAGATATAGGTTCACAACTGCTACCAATCTCACAGCACAGGCAGAACTCATGCTTGGCCACAGAAAGCTTTCTGGGAGGGATTTTAAAAATTCCCTTAATTGCTGCCCAGTCATCCTTGACTTGAAGTACAAGGTAGCTGTGCTGTTGGCACTGCTGTGATAGAACATGTGTTTACCTTACTCTGCAAAACCTGGGAGCTGCTATTGGCTGAGAGAAGGCTGTACTTATCAGCTGTGAGGCTTGACTAAGATTGATGACAATGGTTAGGATGGCAGGTTCTACCTGGGTTTTGAAATAGATACTACAGGGAATGATAGTTAATATCATTAAGCTGAAGAGAGTGCAGCTGTGATGAATTAGGGCTTATGTCAATATTGAATCTGTGTGTAGAATCATCTGTAACATGGGTTCATATTAACAGCAGGAATATCACAGAACCATAAAAACATAGAATGGTTTGGGTTGGAAGGGATCTTAAAGGTCATCTAGTTCTAAACCCCCTGCCAGAGACAGGGACACCTGCCACTAGACCTGGCTGCACAAAGCCCCTTCCTTGAACACCTTGGCCTTCTCCATATCCCAGGTAATCAGGTCTTCCATTTCCTTCCAGAGAGAGTCCATATTTTCCCTAGTCTTCCTTTTATCATCACTGTACCTATGGAAGATTTTCTTGTTGCCCTTAATATCATTGGCCAGATTAAGTTCTGTCAGGGCTTTAGCTTCCTACCCTGATCCCTGGCTGCTCTGGCTATTTCTCTGTATTCCTCCCAGGGTGCCTTTCCTTGCTTTCACTCTCTTTTTGTGCTGGAGTTTGTCCAGGAGCACCTTGTTCATCCAGGCAGGCCTCCTGAAACTCCTGCCTGACTTCTTCTTTGTTGGGGTGCTTCACTTCTGAGCTCAGAGCAGGTGATCCTTGAATATTATCCAGCTTTCTGAGACCCCTCTTCCCCCCAGGGCTGAATCCTATGGCACTCCACCAAGCAGATACCTCAAGAGGCCAAATCCAATCTCCTGAGGTCCAAGTTAGTGAGTTTGCTGCGCACCCTCCTCTCTGCCCTGAGGATCTCGAAACCCACTGTTTCATGGTTGCTACAGCCAAAACTGCCCTCCAGTTTCATATGCCCCACCAGCCGCCCCTGTATTCGTGAGGACTAGGTCTAGCACTGCCCCCCTCCTTATAGCTTCCTCTATCACTCGGAGAAGGAAGTTATCATCAACGCGTTTGAGGAACTTCCTGGATTGCTTATGCCCTGCTGTGTTGTCCCTCCAACAGGTATCAGGGTAGCTGAAATCCCCCATGGGCTTGAGACCATGAGGCTGCATCTATCTGTCTACAAAGGGCTTCATCTGCTCAGTCTTTCTGCTTGAGCAGCCTGTAGCAGACCCCCACTATAATGTCCCCTGTCCCTTCCCTCCCTTTAATTCTGAGTGATAAACTCTTACTCAGCTCCTCATTCATCCCTAGGCAGAGGTCTGCACACTCCAGCTGGTGACTGGCATAGAGAATGACACCCCCTACTTGTGCCCCCAGCCTTTCCTTCCTAAAGAGCCTGTATCATTCCATTCCAGCACTCCAGTCACAGAAGCCATCCCACCATGTCTCCATGATGCCTCATCTGACAAAAGTTGGATTTCTACCAGAAACGTATCACATTTCTTTGGCTCATACAGTGATCTCACTCATTAATCAAAGTTTTAGAAAGCAATAAAAATTCAAAAAGTCTCTAATGATATATTTTTTTAAATTGAAAAATGGACAGGCAGTTGGTGGTTTTCTTTCAAGTATTGGAACAAAAAAGAAAAACAAGCAGAAAATTGAAAATGCAGAGAGTATATAGAACATTTTTACTTACAGATGAATGAAATAAAGAGTATGCATTTTTTGCTAACAGTTTTATGGGAGAAACCCAGTCTGAGCTCTGTGACCACTAGTCACATGCTTAGTGAGCATACTGTTGTTAATGTGATTGCTTAGTGAAATAAATCAAGAAGCTGCCCTTCTTATGCACAGTTGTACTGCTGATTTTAATCTTTTCACGCTCTCCAAGGGCTGTGGCTACACCCAGTATGTCATTGGAATACTGCATGATTGAAATATGTAGAGAAATATTTTGTTTCAAGTAACACCAAATTCTTCATGTTAGAGGAGCTGGGTTATTTCAGAAGTGATATATTAAATATTACTGAGGATAAGATTAGGTAAAACCTGGCCTATAATTTAGTCTGGCCCTAATCTGCATGGAAATTTTTACATGAAAAATATTGTGTATATATGCAAACCACAGAGAATTTTGACTTTCCAATTGGATTTTCAATGATTCAGTCATTATTTATAAACAATACCTTAATTCGAAGTAACCAATACTCTTTTCACTATTTCTGAAATAATAATCATGGAATAATAGAATAATCATAGAAAGAAGAATATCAGAATCGTAGAATACCAGGTTGGAGAGACCTCAAGGATCATCTGCTCCAACCATTCTAAGCAAAGCATGCAGGAAATTAGTAATTATGATACAGGGTTTTTCTACATGGAAAACTTTGTAATGATTACTAAAACATTAATCATGCTGGGTTTCATTTCTTGTTATTGTATTTAAGGGATATTGGGTAGTATTATTTATAATATTACAATATTATTGGTAATACTGTGAGTAAAGAGACTACTGAACAAAGGCTTACGTCTGTGATAGTTGCTGTGGGACACAATGGTCTGGTTAAAATATTAGAGATTAAATTACAGAGATTAAGATTTTGTAGCCATTACCAGTTCCGTTACTCTAGAGGAAGAAAATACACTTTGTATGGAGCTCTGACTGCTTAGTAGCATCATGCAGGCAGCAAAGCTCCCTTATTGCAGATCTCAGTGAGAAAAATATGTTCTTCACAAGCCTGTAAAGCCAAGATTGCCTTTAAGTATGTCTGGACAGGCAACAGATCTCCTTAAGGAGGAATTAAAATGATTATTAAACTGTGAACAAACTCAGAACTGCCAGAGCAGTTTGGCCTAAATGTGCCCCACAGCACTTGAGAAGTGAGAGGTACTGCAGCTGTCCTTGAGCTTTTCAAAGTCCAGGCTCTCTGAGGAGTCATACCATCCTGGGATGAAGGTGTCAGACATCACAGAGCACTACCAAGTCCTGTGCCTTCACACAGGCACAAAGAGAGATGGATATGTCTCCATACTCACATCTCCTCTGATGTGAAGGCAGCTGCTCTAACAGGTGAAGGTGCTCATCTGTTCCTTTCCCTACAGAGGGGAAAGCAAGAGCATGGGGTTACCATTTTAAGGAGCTTATGGAGCACTGGCAGTAGTCATGCTACAGCTTGATGACTCAGAACATTCTCCAAGAAATGTTCATCAACTCGTTGCAAAAACGTATTACTTTTCCCATCTCCAGGAATTGCACCAGTGCCAGCACTGATCCTGGTGGGACAACACCATTGATTCGTCTCTAGCCTAAAAAGCAGCTGTTAAGCTTTTCTTTCTGTACTTTGCTTCTTACCCTTTATCCAGGCCAATTTCCTCTAGCTCCATGACAGCATGGTTTCTTAGTAGGTTTTGGAGCAGCAACACAGTATTTCCATGACCACCCCTTATTCACATGTTTATGGATACTCCAGAGTGCTCTAGGACGCTACTGAGACAGGATTGCCCTTTGAGGAATATATGCAGGCTTTCTGCAAATAAACCATATATCTCTATAAGAACAGAGATTTATTCCATTCTTTCTATAATTCACTTTATTCTTTAATCAATGATCTTTTTGAAGTAGCTTGTGTAGTCAATAAAATTTTAATATGGTGCATTAACTGCAGACACTAAGAAATAATTCAAAAATTATATGAAAAGTTTATAAACATGCCTCTTGTATGAAGGTGGGGGAAGGTGGAGTGTCTTTGAAGTACTTCCTAGTAATCCACACAATACTCTTGTGCTGTGGCCTACTGAAGCAAAAATATTACTTTGGCTTTCCTACTAAATAATGTGAGCTCTTCTTCTCATTTGCTGCATGGCAAAACCTACAACCTTCTGTATAACTAAGCATGAAAATGAGGTATGATCCTAACAAAATGTTTTAATCTGGCACCATTTAGTCTCAGCCCAAATCTAAGAATTTTTCCTTTAATGTAGGAATTAATGCGATCTTTCCATCTCTTTGTCCTAAACCATAGAATCATAGAATCATAAAATGGTTAGGGTTCAAAAGGACCTTCATATCATCTTGTTCTGATCCTCATGCCATTGACAAGGCCGACCCACACTAGACCATGTCACCCAAGGCTCTGTCTGGCCTTACCTTGAGCACTGCTAGGCAGATTCTGAACTGCGTTTATTGCTTCCCACTCCTATTCTTGCACGCAGTAACTGCCCAGTTCCTGGCATACATCCTGGCACACATTTCCAGTGCTCTTTAAGCTTAGTGAAATTCCTTTCATTTGCATTCAGAACATGCCATTCAGGTTTTCACCATCCTGTGGGGTGGTGAAAAGTAAATGATGACATTCTTGCTCTAAAATGCTGTTATACTTTTTACTAAATGGGCTGATTACCTACCCATTATGGGCTGAAGAAGAGCAGAGTAAAGCAGGAAAGAACCTCTCCATAAATGGTTATTCTTAAGCTGTCTTTCTGACAGCCACTCTCTCTGCATGATTGCAACCCCATTGTCAATCCACTCTGAGTGACCTTCCTGTTGTGATGCCAGAAGTTAGCTAGCATAGAGCCACCCATCAGTCTGGGCTCACTCTTCTTGCAGGCAGTCTGAACGTCCCATTCTTGATGCCTTTGCTAAAGCAGCTATAATTTTCTGTGAAAAATAGATTTTGGTCCTTTCCTTCACTCAACAGTCAGTGCAGTGAGCAGCTCCCCATTCAGACAGTGACGAACTGCTCACCAGTTTTACAGAAACTCTGTGCTGTGACACACTGCTGCAGTCTGTGAATAACCCCCTGACACACTGTACAAGGTGTGTAGTTCTTCTCTGACCATATTGGTAACAAATAAAATTAGACCTGGAAAATGAGTGGCCAAGATTTCCAGCCAGCTTCCTTTTGGCTAGAGTACTGAACAGTAAATGTGTCATTAGAATAAGATTGTTCCAGAGATTTTCAAGTGTAATTTATTTTCCAACAGAGAAATACATCGCCACTGTGTGCCTAGGCATAGTGTTTAGATTCTTTAGGAAAAAAAAAATCTCTCCATAGGTGGATCACATTTTTCTGTAGTACTTCAATTTTTCATCTTCTTACAATCCAAGAAGTTGTATTTTCACAGGCTTTTATTACTGTTTTCGTGTCTGCATCTGGGTATGGAACTTCTTGATCTAGATGTAGTCAGTAGTTTATTTAATCACTAAACAAATTGCGTAGAATGGCATACAAACAGCTGACAATAAAACGAATAGCTACACATAGTGAAAAGGAGAAAATACTATTTGTTCTTTTTTTTTTTTTTTTTTAATGACAAGTTATATCTGCTTTAAATCAAAGTCAGGAGCTTCTTTAGCTGGATTATAAATTAAAGGTGTTTTGTTGGGTTTTTTTTCCCAGATAGTTTGATAGATTCCCACTGTGAAAAGTTTTAAAAACTTAGACTTAAGATTCCTGATACTTCATTTTTGCATGCCAGCTTATAGAAAAAGATAATTAAGGAATAACACTTAGTAGTTTATTTCGTGAAAGAAATGAGAGAGATAAAATATATCTGATAAAAGGAAAATCACAAGTGATTTATTTGGTGTGTTTGAGTCCAAAGTCTCTGGGCATGAAATTTTTGTGAGTGGAAGCATAGAATCATAGAATAGTTAGGGTTAGAAATGACCTTAAGATCACCTAGTTCCAACCCCCCTGCCATGGGCAGGTACACCTCACACTAAACCGTGCTACCCAAGGCTATGTCCAAACTGGCCTTGACCACCACCAGGGATGGAGGATTCACAACTTCCCTGGACAACCCATTCCAGTGCCTCACCACCCTTACACTAAAGAATTTCTTCCTCATATCCAATCTAAACTTCCCCTGTTTAAGCTTGAATACATTACCCCTTGTCCTGTCACAGCAGTCCCTAATGAATAGTCCCTCCCCAGCAGGTCTTGTTAGCATTTATTTTATGAATGGAGATTTTTAAATTATAGCAAATACATAAACCACTAAAAATAAGTCATAGAACGAGGTTAAATTCTGCACAGCAAAGCTGGACAGTGACTGGACTATGAAAAATCTTCAAATTCTCCTAGCTGTTATGTCAAAATGCCATTTCATTTTTTGTATTATGCTTGTCAACTCAATCTGCTTGTCTTTTTATTTTGGTGTTGCATTTAGCTGCTTCTCAAAATGAATTTAAAGAAGCTTGTATTTTTTGTCTTTTACAGTCTTACAGAATGACAACCATTGACAAGAAGATTTTACGGTTAAGACTCGGGGATTTTATGATTATCCTATTCAAGTTGGTAAGACTTCCAGATCAAACAACATCCTTGGATTTTCCTGCCCAAAAAATACTGTTTCGTTGTCAGAGATTCCAACAGGAGAATGTGGTATATAGTGGTTGGTAAGATGGGAAAGGGGAGACTTCTCTTGCCAGACATATACACACTTGGGATTGTTATGCCAGAGATGCATGGCAGTATGATTACACGCTGTGTGGACAATCTGGTTACATGCTTGAGGGGGCAGAGGTAACAGCCTGTGCGAGAAGTTGAGAATACAGTTGTGTAGGAATCTTTTTAGGGCCTATATGAATTCTAACAAAATAGGGATAAGAGGTGATACTCTCCAGTTTAAACCATAATAGACTATTGAACTTGGTGGAAGGATTGTCAGAAATGCTCATAATATAACACCTATGCCTGGAAAGGAATTGATGAATAGTTGAGGAAACAGTGCACGGAAGAGCAGTTTATACTGACTATGGATTGCAGGTGTAGCTGGAGACACTACAAAAAGAATGGCATTTTTTCCTAGCTCCATCTAAGCCAAAATGGAAGCAGGCTTGCAACGCTGAAAAATCGATAGATGAGTTATTTGAATTGAGGGCTGTGGGAAGATGAAAAAGAAAAGAAGAGGATGCAGTTTGGAATGACGCATTCTCTAGGAATGAAAATATACGAGTTCTGAATCATCCAAAAAATGGAGGGCAGAATTTACTTTAAAAAAAAGGTTAGAAAGGGCTGAAGAGTATTTTCTACAAGTAGACCTCTGTTCTACCACACAACAAAATATAAACAACAAATCCAAGACTAAATATGAAAGTTCTGTGTCAATATTAGGAGTCTAGGAAGATTGATAAATGTTTTAAATGGGCTTCTGATATAATAAACAGTTAAGGAAAATGACAGAAATTAAAAATAGAGAAACTAAATAGGATTAGGAGAGTGCATAAGCCAAGAATGTCACTTCCTGACATACTTTGCTTAAGAAAAAATTAGATCCAAATAAGACACGTAGTTAAAAGCCTTAACTAAAATGTCAGAATACACAAAACCCCACATTTTTAAATGGAAGAGTAGTAACAGTTTACTAGAAATACTGGCCTACATAAAAACTAACATGCTGAAAGAGAGCTGTTGTAACATTATGGGAAACTTCAGTCTTCATGAACTGGTTTGTTTTTTTTTTCAGCAAGAAAAAGATTGTGCTTTTAGACAGTAGAAAAATTACTTCTTGGGAACCTATCTAGTTAGAAACTTACATAAGGAGATAAATTTGCTTTAGTCCTGATCAATGAACTGGATCTGGTCCAGAATGCAATTATAAAAAAAGCACTCTGTGTCGGTGGCCAGCATGTGCACTAGGCCAGTAGAAATGGGAAAGATAGAAACATTCTAATATATTTTATTCTGAGAAAAGGGTAATAACACAGAAAAGATAGACAGATTTTGAGAAACAATTTGATAAAGGATTAAGTTGAAAACAAAGACTAAAGCCTCTTTTCAAATAAATTGGAAACAAGAACTCTTAAGTGTGAAGGGCTGATGGAGCTAAACGTGTGAAGACAAAAAGCCGTAGTAGAGAACAGAAACAAATTATTCGAGTTGTTATTTTTACTGTGGAAGAGATTGGGTGGGATCTGTACCTGAACCATAGTTTATGAGGGAATTTATGAGACCATTAAGCTATTTTAAAATCATTTATGATTAGCTAACCATGCAAAGTGTAGTTATCGCTAGCAGGACCAAACAACCATTTAGTGTCCATTTAGTTACTCAGGAGTTCCATTAAGGTTGTGCTAAGTTGTTACCTGACGGATAAACTATTTTACACTAGTAGAGTGTAAAGTGGCAAATGTGAAAGGAATTCACAATACACTTTATAATCAATATAAAGCAATAATAAAACAATATAAAATATTACTGGGATAAATACACTTTATAATAGAAAACTAGTTTAAAAATTAAGAAGTTAAAAACTTTACCATAGATTGTCTGCTCTTTTGTTATTTATCTTAGTGGTGTCCAAGGAAGTGCCCTTTCTCTTAAGCAAATGGCAAAACTGAAAAGGTATTGGGGCTTAAATGTCTGAGTAGTAAATTATTCAGAACATACAGCCTGTCTTTGAAAGTGGAAATTTATTTAAACTATTTCATTTAAAATACTAATACAGAGAAATAAAATAATAGGATAGTAACTTTCAAAGGTAACTTCAAGGCAGCAATTTGCTTATGGGAATAAAATCTGTGAATGTCAGGGAGACTGTTAGTTTAGAAAGATTTAGGCTAGTATTAAGTATTACTATGGAATTGAAAACCAAGTATTCTTATGCAAAAGATAGAGAATAAGACCTGGAAAAGTCCGTAAGCCATCTGCTAGTGAAGGTTCACCTACTATATTACAAGGAAAGAGTCTACAGTTATTTCTTCAAAGACTGCACATCCTTCCCCTGACATTCTAGTTTGGACTTAATGGACAGTTTTATATCACATTTATCGTGGTTTGAGCCCAGCCAGTAACTCAGAACCACGCAGCTTCTAGCTCACTTCCCCACTCCAGTTGGGATAAGGAAGAGATTCGAAACAATATAAACCCCACAGGTTGAGATGAGTCCCATAACTAAAGTACAGTAAAAAACTTCTACTAATAATTAGTAATAATAACTACAATGGAAATAACAATAGGAGAGAATGCAAAATTAAAAGGAGAAAGAAAAAAACCCAATGAACACAAATGATACACAATACAATTGCTCACCACCAGCTGGCTGCCCATCCTGAGCAGCAATCTCCCTTCTAGGTAACTCTCCACAGGCATGATGTGCTGTGGTATGGAATGCCCCTTTGGCTAGTTTGGGTCAGGTGTCCTGCCTCTGCTTCCTCCTGGTTTCTTGTGCCCCTCTTCACTGGCAGAGCACAAGAGACTGAAAAGTCCTAGATCAGGGCAAGTGCTGCTGAGCAGCAACTAAAACATCTGTGTGTTACCAGCACTGTTCTCAGGCTGAAGCTGCAGCACAGCCCTGCACCAGCTGCTAGGATGGAGAAAAGTGACTGTTACAGCTGAAACCAGTGCTGTGCTGTGTTGCTCAGAATGGCAATTTCCATGATTATACCGTTAAGCAAGAATATGATAGTTTGACTGTGAAACCCTAGAAAAAAACAATGTTAGTGTTCTGCACACAAATGCCACATTTATGAATGTGACTGGACTTTCAAGAATACAGAATAATTAGACATAAGCAGAAGAGCCTATGTGTACATTAAATTACGGTTCAGCACTCACAGTTATGAAAGCTGCTTAGAAAAATTTACAGTATTTTTTTTTCCTCATAATGGGTCTTGTCCAATGTATAGGTGTCATCTACCAGTGCTGGGAAAATTGGACCTCTCTGTATCACCTCTTCTGTAGACTTCAAAACTAAATCAGTAGCTTTCCCAACCCTGAGGACCTCTGACAGGGAGGAAATTGGTATCTTCCTCCACCATCATGTGTTACCTAGCTTAACTCCTGTCCATTGCAATTGGGCCAAACAATAGGCCAAAATGACATGGATATTTGATATTCTACTTATTACTGAATATCAACACAGCCTTCTTAACCAGTGCAGGTAGGACTGAATATTTCTACTTTAGCAGTTAGGGGTCAAACTGGAAAATCTCACCCAAAATAAGCAAGTCTGAGAAAACTAGACACTATATTCATAGTAGATCCAGACTCAGCAGGGCACAAACCTGAGCAGAGGGCATACAGGGAAGGGGGTGTTACTATGGAAGGTGTCAGAATCCCAGAATCATGTTCTGCCCTGCTTGAGACACCTGGGGAAAGATATCCTACCACAACCTTTCTAAATACAAAGGTGGTCAAACTCAGAAATGACTTGTCTGTGAAAATTAAGACAAAAGAAACGTTTTAGGTAAAATTGATCTGCACAGGGGCGTTAAGTAGGTTATGTAATCTCTTTTCTAGTTTGGTAAGGATTTTTGACCGCCATGAGTGTCCTTGAGTGTGAACCCTATCTCACCATGTGAAAAACTGAAAGGCAGCAAACTCCCATCTGGCTCCTACAATGTTTGGATTCAGGACAGTTGTCATTGCCTTCCTTTCTATCCAGAAAATTCTGGCATGAGGCTGCAGGGAAGTGGGGAAAAAGCTGTCTCACGGTCTTGTGAAATAGACAATGAGTATTTTTAGCCTGGTTTCACAGAAAATCTGCCTGTTGGTGTGATTGCAGTCAAAGATAAGTGGCTATGCTAGTGTCAAACTTGGTTTGGCCGCTAAACCTGTATGTAAACCTGCTGTAAATACTAAGTTAATTTTGTCTATTCATTCCCTGACTATCAACCTGTGAAAACGGTGGATAGATAAAAAAAGCAACTGCAATACATCCACAGCGATCTTGGCTTCTTGACATGACAGGATGTAGGATGTCTTCTAGCAGTTGGTAAAAGAGAGCAAACACAGAAGAGCAAAAAGAGAACTGAGGAAAAAAAATGTCATAGAATCATAGAATAGTTTGATTTTGAAGTGACCTTCAAAGGTCATCTAGTTCAACCCCTGTCCTTGGTTCAGCTGTAACAGTTACTTTTCTCCCTCTTAGTAGCTGATGCAGCACTGTGTTTCAGCTTTAGTCTGAGAATAATGCAGGTCACACATCAGTGTTTTAATTGTTGTTAAGTAATGCTTGCTCTGATCAGGGACTTTTCAGTCTCATGCTGCTCCAGCGTGGAGGACCAAAAGAAGCTGGGAGAAAGCAGAGACAGGCCACCTGACCCAAACTAGCCAAAGGCGTATTCCATACCATAGCACATCATGTCCAGTATATAAACTAGGGGGAGGAGTCACCCAGAAGGCCCAGATCGCTGCTCAGATTGGGCTGGGTATCAGTCAGCGAATGATGAGCTATTTTATTGCGCATCACTTGTGTTTATTGTTTTTTATCCCTTTCCCCTTTTAGTTTTATATTCTCTCCTACTGTTATTTCCCTTATCATTACTATCATTGGTAGAAGCAGTAGTGTTATACCTTAGTTACTAGACTGTTCTTTCCTCAACCTGTGGGAGTTACATTCTTTCAATTCTCCGCCCCATCACTCTGGGAGTTTGGGGAGGAAAAAGGAGGGTAGTGAATGAGCGGCTGCGTGGTTCTGAGTTACCAGCTGGGCTTAAACCAAAACAGCCCCTGTGCAATGAGCAGGGACATCTTCAACTAGATCTGATTACCCAGAACTACATCCAGCCTGGCCTTGAAAGTCAGGAAGATGTTTATCGCTTACCTTATAGATCACTTCAGACTGCAATTATGTCTGGTTTATGAGCATAATGGTATTTGGACTGACTTTTTCAAAGTCTGCATGCTCTGTAATTCCTCATTGTTGCCTAAGGAAAATGAGTCTTTAGGCCACAACAATGGTAAAGAGCCATTCAGGCAACCACGTCTCCTCTGTACCACACAAATCTTTGAGATTTATTAAAATTAAAGATCACTAATGTGTATTCAGTCTACAAAAACAGGGCCAACAGTTTGCTCTTCAGACAACTTATCAGCTAGAAATGTTCCTGTTTTTTTCCATGCCATTTCTCATATTACTTCAGCTTCTATGTAAAGGAGCTTTTTTCTGTAACCACTGGCATGGATCCAGGGGAGTCTGAGGGTGCAAAATTCAGCAATTTGCTTGCTTTGCAATGGAGATACAAAAACCATATACCAGAATGTATGATGCAGTGCAAAAAGGCATTATACTAAAACATTTTCCTCAGATGTTGCATTTTCTTTCAGTATATATCAACTATTAAATAAGTGTGTAATGTTTTTCCACTGATAACAGTGGTATTAAACCAGTAATGAGTTTTGTGCATCCTGTTGAATAACTTTTGATTCTATCTGTATTCCAAAATTCCAGGCATGCAAGGCCATATCATATAAATGACTCCTCTGCTTGTGTTTGATATGAAAGCTTGTTGTCTTCTCTTACAGTAATCATATTTTAATTCTTCTAGGTTGCATTGCTATTTTTTTCTTTACAAATGAATGCAGAGTTCATTAGTTCAGACCTTTTTTAATGCTTTAGAACTATCTGAACATTACAAATATTTTATTTTGATACAACAACTAAGCTTAGAAACACCTATGGCTTCACCTCTGATCACAGGCTGCACCTTTGGTTTTTATAGACAAAATCTTGTGTCACAGATCTACCGGGGTTTCCCCTGCCTGGATAAACTTCAAAGATCTGTGTTAGATCTGACATAAATAAAGCAGATGGATCTAACCAGGATCCGGACATCACTCCTATTTTAGCACTCATTGCCACTTTGAAGAAGCAGATCCTGCCAAACCTTCCCTCCTGAAACCTAGCCTTGATGGTAATACTGGTCCTTCCTCTCAAAGACCATTATGGTGCACATGTGCAGCCTACCAGAATTTCAGTCTGGGACAATCTGAGCTTCAATGCTGAGGGCAAATACTTCAGGTGTTTCCACAGGAACTAATGAAGACTCAATTGCTTTTATTGTATAAAGCATAAGGGCAGACAGCTCATTAGAAATAAAAATGAGCATGACTGTTGTGTCCAGGTAGGCATGACTCCCCTATGTGATGAGATTCTTAAAAATTAAGTTCTTCCCCTGAGCTGTTCAAATGATCACAAGCTTAATCATCACATTTCACAGCCTTTCACTTTTCATGTCTTCAAAGTCACGGCAAACTGCTCCTGCTCTTTAAGTGGACCTTTCCTTGGTTATGAGCACACATGAGTGTAGACACTTGGAAAGCTGTCTCTCCCTGAGAATAATCCATCTCACATTTTCCAAGAAGCACTCATTTCATATTTTTCTAGATTGCTTCATCTTAATGGAGAAAGCTCAAAATTTAGTGCTCTTACATTACTCGATCTGTGGCAACTTTCAGAATTGAAGGCAGATATAAGCCCAAGGAGGTAAAATTGTGCCAAATAGTGAAGTTGAAGTTTGCACATTCTGCACACTGACAGACCGTAGTTTGCTTATTAACTTTGTAATTCTCTTATTGATTTGATAAACACAGTTTTCTTGTTCATACAGCATTTACACAGACCTTCTGATTTGCATGTAGTCATTTCCAAAGTTGTCACACCATGATGTTCTTCCCTGGAATTTTCCAGGTAGTATAATGAAAACAGATATATTATCGCCACTTAAATTAAAAGATATGTCAGAAACTCTTTGACGATTAAAAAAAAAGCAAAAAAAAAAAAAAAAAAAAGTCCAAAACCTCCACTCTTTAATTTGGATACCAAACAGTGACATTTTTCCAGTTAGTGGCATGATGATCAATGCTGCACCACTCAGCACTGCAGTCAGTGAATTTTTTGCACAAAAATCTGTAACTACCTTTTGTTAAAGGACAGAGCAGAAACAAAGACTGAAGGTAGGAGGAAAATAGAATGCAAATTTCTCTTAATTTGCTACAGACCACAAGCAAGCCTTTAAAATGCAGTATGTGAGGGTGAGATGATGAGTTTGAGCAAACTGCATGCTTTACAATTTAAACCACAACATCAATACAATCAAAACACTCATAACTTACAGAGAAGGCCAATGAGAAAAGGTGTAGAGATAAGCTGCAGAAAGGGGAAGTATGCTGACAAAACAGTGGGGCAGGAGAGGCTAATGACAAAGGGTAGCTTCCTGAAGTAGACAGGGAATCCTCGAGTTTGATGGTATTCTCAAAGCTGAAAAGGTTTTGGACAGGAAGCCGGTGGATGGAGCTGGTGAGGGCAGTTAACGTGCAGACAGGGGGATGACATCAAAACCAGTGTTTTGTGTGGGCTGATGAAGGCAATGACTGCATTTTTGAGAATTCTCTACTAATCAAGGAAACATGCATTAGGGCCTGAATGAGATATTTGGCCATAAGAATGGAGATTATAAGGATTGTTCTGTGGAGATGTCACGCACAAAGAAGTGGCAGGTTTTTGGAGATGGATTTGTCATTAGAAATACTAGTGAGAATGCTGTTAGTATGGAAACACAGAAAGCCAGATTGTAAGTCACGCAACACATATGAAAGGGAGAAAATTGTTGTATTTTGAAGTACAATTAAGGATTTTAGAAAGAATGGAAAGGATTAAAATGGGCAGAAGATAAAAATGGGCAAGAAAAAAACAGGCCAATTTTGGAGGAACGTGGAACCTGGAAATGAGTTTGAAATAAATACTGGGAAATTTGAATAGGACAGTAGAACTAAGAGGAAGAAAGAGAACAGATCATCTGGGGAGATAGGTCAATGCTGAGCAACAAGTTAAAAAGAGAAGTACAAAAGAGAGAAACAATATTGTAGACCTCAGGAAGACTCATCTGCAGGAGTGTGAGCTTGCCATAGAAACAGCCATTCCTCAGTATCTGTATTCAGAATAGCATTTCTTATTCTCTTTCCCTGTAACCATATCTGTAAATTAAAGTATGCCTGAAACAGATCTCTGGCCCTGGCCATGTGCTGCAGAGCCTGTGTCCATATTATTAAATCTTTTCACCTGGCAGAGAAAAATCGTTCTGAGAAAACTGTCTGTAGTTCTTCCTAATTCTGAAAGTGTGGCTTTGGAATTGTTTGGGAAAATGCTATTTAGCGCAGGTTAAGTGTGTCAGGGACACACCATTTAGTAGTTTCGTAGATTGAACAATAGAGTTACGAAACTTTTAGAGTTTCATGAAGATGCTTGTGTAAATATATAAATATTCCTGGAAGTCCAGAGTTTCTTGCTGAAGACAGCTGAACGTGTCTGATTGGGTAAGCTGTATAGTCAGTACAAAACAGAACACAAAGGGATGGCTCAATTTGCCAAGAAGGCATGACAGGATGCAGCATTACCAGGATATGAGGTTAAACATGTCTTTCCTTTGGTGCATTATTTTCATTAGATGGATTCTGAGTGCTTTACTAAATTATTAAGCTCACAGTTCTTTATGGAGACAGTGCTTAAGTTTAATGTAATATTAATCTACCAGGTAAGAATAATTCTAGGGTAAAAAAAGGAGCTAGCAATCACTGTGGGCTGTAACAACTATGAACATCCAGCTGTCTTGGGCCATCTACCAGGAAGATTGCCGCAGATCAATAGCTATTGTCCAGTGAATTTTGTAAAAATCACTACAAATGAAAGGGTAAACTGGGAAAAAATTGAATAACTTTAGTTTCAAATGAAATCCGTTACCCAAGTGTGGTAAACTAGAAATACATATAGCAGGAAGCCAGACTTGAAATACTTCCGAGCAGGGAAGAGAGCTGTCTTAACCAACAGGGCATGCACATAAGCAACACCAGCTTCTTCAGAGGAAGCAACAAGAGATCGTGCAAAAAGGCAAAGCAATTCCAGCTTTTTAGTCCACTCAATCTGAAAGTTGTCCACTGAATCTAGAAGAATTAGGTGTTTCATCACCAGCAACCTTCTTCTTAGTCCTTCTCTTCCCTATTGCATATTGTCTTTTCTACATCTCAGGGTGTTCTTTGTACATCTCTGAATGTCTTTGTAAGGATTCACCTTTGAGCTCTAATTCAATAATTGCAGTCTCAGTGTTGTCATCATTGTCCTCACTACAACAGTTGTATAATGAAAATAGATGGTCTGTATTCTTCTATTAATAAAAGTACCCAATTTTTGTGTTTTATGTTGCAGAAGCATTGCAGTTATGTGAGAGAATTCAAAGAACTCTGCTTTCTAAAAATATTCATGAATCCCAAAATGTACAATCTTTCCAAAAGTACATTCTGTAAATAGTATAATTAAACAGAAAGAATTCTTTCATATTCGTTACATCCTTTAGGAAAACAGTCATCTCCTACAACAGTATAAACAATAGATAAGCAGAATACTTGATGCAGACAAAGACTTCTAGAAATTTCATGCTTCTCCTCATCCAGATTATTTGCAACTAATATCTTGGCCATACTTTTCCACATATGGCTGTTTTTATTGCAGTATCTACTCTTTAGGTACTGCTGCACATTGTCAGATAATGGGCTTGATTATTTAGTATACAGGACAAATAAACAGTAGAGGGATATATAGCAATAATTTATAGAAAAACTATAATAATTTTTTGCAACATAGTAAAAAAAAAATATCTTGATTATTTCTCCAGGGAATTTCTTTCCCAAAAGGAACTAAACTCATAAAGGACATTTGCCATAAGTGTCATATCATGATTAAGGTTCTTGTTATAAGGAACTTGCATATAATTTTTTGAATTTTTTGTCCATAGGGCAAAACCTGATCTTTCAGGTATGTTCTCACACTGAAGTACTCCTTTGGTGTTCCTGTTAGAACAGACAATGGATGGGGCTTGCAAGCTTCAGGGTTTCCTAATGTAAAAATTAAAGAGGTTCTCTTCACCTGCACTGTCCTCTCTTTAAGGAACACTGACTTCAAAGAGTCCTTTCTTCTTTATAACCCCTCTATCCAGGCTTTTCCCTTCTCCTTTCATCCTTGGTTTCCTGTTAGTGCATTTTATTTCTGTATGTAGGATTACTGCTGCAGCTGATCAGTGTCTGTGCTGCATTTCTGCTTGCACATTGCGTAGTTAAAATCCCTTTACAGAGTTACACATCTCTAGCCACTTTCCACTAGTGATTTAACAGGGAGACCTAATGTCAGAAGGAGGTGATTATTCTTCAAATAGCTCAGAAAGACAAGGTAAGGAATTATCCCGAGAGACGTTTTCCATTTTTGCAAATTTAATCCAAAGAGTCATAGTTCAATCAAAATTAAAATTATGTGATTTGTAGCACTGTCCCAGTTGTTTAGGATACCAAAAAGTCCTCTTTAGAATTGCAGAATTGACCTTCTGCAGCTGGGGTGGCAAATCACCTCTACTATGCAAACTACTGCTGCTGCTTCTAGATAGCAAATATCAGCTTTTGAACCTAATTCAAAAAGCCTGTTCAAACTGATGGAAAGACTCTTATTTCAACAACTGTGGATTGCTGTTGCATTTCATGGACTCCAACAAAAAAGGCTGAGAGTCTTAGTAAGTCTATGAAACTGAGATAGATAAGCATAATACACTACAAAAGCTAATACAGCTCTGTGGCAATCAAATCAACTCAATCAAAGTGGCACCAGCATGAGCAGGTGTACTTTCAAATACTTTTAGCTTCTGAAAACATACAAATATGTAATTGAGAACAAAATAAATCCTCATCAGTGGTGGAGCTCAAACTCAACAAATTCAAACACCTGCTAAGCTATTTGCATTCATTAACATGCAAGTTTCATTCCAATAGAGGTGGGGCACCTGCAAAACTCATTTTCCAGAAAAGGATTAAATTCCTTAAGTCAGTTCCTTTTAAGTTTTCCTGATTTTGCTAAATAGTTTCCACAATATTTCTTTTTTTGTGTGTTTTGGGGTTTTGTTTTGTTTGGGTTGGGTTTTTTTGTTGCATTAAGAAAGATCTAGGACAGAGATGATATGGAGAAACTCTTAGGAAACTGCATGTATAACAATTTAATGAGCAGTAGAAGTTTTGAACTAGTAAGGCTCACTTCCAGATTTCCTTACATAAGATTGATAATAGACAATTAGAGATCACTGGGCAGTTAAAATGAGGAGCAATAGTGCCTGTCTACTCACTTCTTTCTTTTTGTATATTCAGAGGTGAGAAACTGTTCACAGCTATTTCAAACTGAATACTAACTTCTCAAAAAACATTATTCTAAATCTGATCTTTGCTCAGAAATACAGAAAGATATTTCAGCTGTTGCTTTAAAGTGACTTACTAGAGAAGGACAAGCAAATTTTTCTTCTGATTCAATATATTAGTTGAAGAAACAATATGATAAGACGATATCATAAAGATAAACTGAATCAGAATTAATGCTTCCTAATTCAACAGATTCCTAAATATGTTAGCCTTTTGCCAATTCTCATGGGAGTTCATGCAAAAGCATACCATGCAGACATCATAATAAGTACTTAAATGCCATGGTGATTTAGATTGTATAGATGTTGAGAAAGATGGAACATTCCCAATCTTTACACGGATATTTGTGTGGCCTAAACTTAATCTTTTGTTTTTCCAGCTTTACTGCAGGACAAATTTTTTAGATTTTCTTGCCATTAGTCTCTCTGATCAAGAAACGTCAAAAATGACAGCTCAGGTTAAAGTCAGCTTGTGTTATTTTAGAACTGCTAGCTAATCATGTCAGGATATTGGCTGATCAAGATCTTGAGTTATATTATTACTGTAATAGGAGAAAGTACGTGTTGGAAAAGATGAAAATCTCTTCATCTTTTATGTAGAAATAAATACCTCAATTTCTTCATTTTATTTAAAGCTCAAAAGCAACAGACAGACATGTTGGTAAAATGCTGTGCTTGTTATACATTTGTGTCATAGTCTGAGTAGTCCTCTTGAAGTATCTCAGCTTTCTGATGCAATCATGTGCCTTACAAAGGCCGAATTTCCTCCCTTTAAGCCACAGTTGCTTTAGTCATGTAGTAGAACAAGGATTCTAGGTTTCAGTAAAGAAAATTTCTAGCCTTCATATTAGGATCTCTATTCTTAAACAGAAAGATAAATGAAAAGATTAAAGAATATATTACTTTCTTAAAGTCTTTTAACTGTTTAAATTGCTTTCTGGTGTTTACTCTTGCTAGCTAGCACCTATATAGATTTTTTTTTTTTTTTTTTTAATATGACCTTTACCATACAAAGACCTGTGTGTGAATTATTGTTTGTAGTTAGGCTCATCAAATATAGCAACACAGTTTCTTGCATTTCAATTCTAGTATATTTGTCTCTTTTTTTCCTTCAGTTTTGATTCTCTTCAAGTGAATTCTCAAATCACATGAAAATTTAATTTAACAGATGTCCTAGTTTTGGCCCAGCCTAGTTGCCTCACTTCCTTAGAGAAAGGAATATACTTTCAGTCATGCGTATATTTCGAAGTCTTTTTCCATGTTTTCATGAACAATTGTAACCAGATCTGCTAGTGAAGCCACTAAAAAATAAAAGTGATTACTGAAAGAGACAAAATGACTACTGATAATACTAAAAACATCTTGACACTGGATATCTTCATGAAAATAGTCTGTTATAAACACCAGCTTATGAGTTACGCTGTGCTTTATTTAATTTTGTAGCTATAAAAACTGGAGCATTATAACTTTGCTATGTATAATTTGGGTGAAGTATTTTCATTTTAGAGGAAGAAGAGAATGAAACAACTAGAAAAGAAATCTGTCCTTTCTGAGTTTTGAAGTGCTTTTCCATGCAGCCTGAATAGTTTCTGAAATAGTTTTCGGTATTTTATTATATATCTAAACTTTAGACTGAATATCCCTTAATTGAGGAGTATGGTGATGTAAGTCTGCTGGTTTTAATGGAACAGTATCAGTTTGCATCTCCATGGACATGGCCACTCTGTCTTCTCTGCACTCAGCATAACAAGGATAGCTGCACATATTCCAGCTTACTGAAATTACTCTGGACTTGATAGTTGCTCAGTCTAATGTCTGAGGAAGTGGTCATGTGTAGAGAAGTGGTTAACAGAAAAGGGTCACGTAGACGTGATTCACCTGGCAGAGCAGGAGCTGGGAAAGCACTGAGCTTAGCCTTTCACATGCTGATACGGCCAGGAAGCCGATACCACATGAGTCTCAGTGCGGCAAGGTCTGTTGTAAGAAGTAGTTAACAGAGACAAAGCGGCCATCTGAGGAATGTCTGAGAAAAGGGAACGGAATGAGCATAACAAGGGGAGTTAAAGCGGGATTAGCCTTGTAGTACACAGCCAATAATGAGCTCTAGTTTTGCAATATGCATTACCTAATTAAGTACCCTATAAACCTGTAGCATCACCTAATAAAGTTTGAAGCTTGCTGATTACTCATATTGAGCGTATCCAAGTTCTTCCCGACACTTTTCGTGACAAAATGGCGCCCGAACAGGGACGATGGAAGACCTTATAGAAGGGTTCCGCGTCAAAAAATTTTTTAAAGGGGTCACTGTCTGGTGTCGTATTCTGGGTTGGTTCTACTGCAGCATAGGATGCAAAAAGAGAAAAAGGCAAAAGTCAAGTTTGTTTTCGGCGCCTCGGGTGAGCTCATAGGAGTGTTCCAGTGTCGGAGCCCTGGACGACCTCACAGGAGGGTTCCAGCCAACAAAAGCCGCCGACGCTCGGTAAGGGCTGCAACAGCACACTGACGATTGTTAAAATGGACAGGCAAGAGGCTTCTAATTTACTCCAGTGCTTTTTAGAAAAGCGGGGGGGTTCAAGGTATAGACCTTAAAAAAGAATTAACGTCCCTAATTGATTATGGAATTGGTCAGGGATTTTTTAGGGATCCTAATACTGTTTTTGATGAGAGTGAATGGCGTCGTTATGGGGATAAGCTGTGGGAGGGTTTGCTGGATGATGATAAAACAGCTAAAAAATTGGGTAAACCTTGGCGTGCTGTTATAAATGCGCTGCAGCAGCACAAGGCAGAACAGCAGGCTGCCCGAGAGGCAGCACAGAGGCTAGAAGGGTCAAATCTGGAAAGTCAATATCCCTTTCCCCCATCTACCCCAGTACTTCATGTCCCTGCTAATGCCATAAATATGCAAGGGCCACCGCCTGCAGTTTCTCCCTCTGCGCCATCACCCTCTGTGAGGGTGCCAGCGGGGGGGGGGGAAGAAAACAGGAACGTGACTCTCTCAGCTGCGTTAAACACGGGGGGGTGAGGCGCAGGTACCGGCAGGCGAGCGGCAACAACTGTGGCGACGAATCGCTGCAGAAGCTATTACTGCCAGAGATCGGGAGGCCGCAAGCATTTTGGCAGACACCTTCCCGGTCGTTTACACTCCGGCAGCAGGAGGGGACGTAACGGTTACCCTCAGTGCCCTGGATTGGAAATTTTTGTCACAACTTAGAGCCACAGTTAATGAGAGTGGCATCCAGGGGGAACCAACTCGACAAATGCTTAACTATTTGTGGGGGGGCAACCTATTGTTGCCTGCAGACATACAGAGCATTATGAAATTGATTTTAAACCAACACCAACAACTTCTGTTTAATGCTCAGTGGCAGGCTGCTTGCCACAAATCAGTTGCGATAGATCGTCAGCCTGGAGACCCCTTATATGGAGTCACACTGGAGGAATTGTTAGGATTTGGTCCATATATTAGAGCAGAGGCACAGGCAATGATGGATCCGGATAAAGTTAAGGAATGTATGCGTTTAGCCCAAATAGCTCTGGAAAATTCAAAGGTCCGGGGGGAATTCCGTCCTATATGGGGGTAAAGCAGGGAAGAGAGGAAGCTTTTGGCCAGTTTATTGATAGAGTAGCAGGCGCAATTATATCAGCAGGGGTTCCTGAATAGATGAGGGGAGCTCTCTTAAAACAATGTGCCCTTCAAAACAGTAATGCAACCACCCGTGGTGTTATCGCCACAATGCCAGGAGACTGGTCTATCGAAGAGTTGTTAGATAGAATGATACAGATTCCCCAAGGATCCAATGCAATGTTAGTAGGAGCCATAAAGAAATTAGGGGAAGGATTAATAGAAGAAGCTAGAGCGTCAGATTCAAAAGTACTAGCAGCCCTTGCTCCCTTACAAGCGTCAGTTGTCGCTTCTCCATGCTCTGGAGCCTCTTGAAACCGATGTTTTCGTTGCGGAATGGTGGGCCACGTTCGAAAGAAATTGCAAGTCTGGACCGGTGTGGTGTCCACGTTGCCGCCAAGACACCCATGCACCAGCCGCGTGTCACCGTGGTTCGGAAAACGGGAAGAAGAGTGCGAAGGGTCCCCACGCCACGACACAAGTACCGACCCAAGCATCAACAGGCTTCAATACGTATCCCGTTCAAGCATCGCCTGTCATCCCTGCCACCCAGCTACGCCCGGAAGCCTCGGCCTGGACCTGGCAACCACAATAGACTGTACATTAATTGACCAACGTCCACAGCGTGTGCCAACCGGAATTCGGGGACCAATAATAATCAATGGAGGGCCGGTCGGCACTCTCCTAATTGGCTGGTCCTCCTCGACAGTGGCAGGACTAAATGTTTTGGTAGGACTGATTGATGCTGGTTTTACAGGTGAAATTCACGTGATGCTTCAAACTATGTTCCCACCTATACACGTCCGTTAGTAACCTCCAGTCCAGGCCAAAAAGCCTTTGGTTCAGTACTGCCAGGTCTCTTCCATCCACTGGCCTACGGCCTCATTGTGTCCATTTTCTAACAACCATTCCCCAACAGTCATGTACTGCTTGATGAAAAGGTTACCTGCCACAGGTCCTGTTAGAGTCCAGGACAAGGATTACTGTATTGCTTCACGGCAAGAGAAGACGTATTCCTTCTTTTTACATAATTTACAATAATGCAAATATTCCTTGTTTCCCCTCTGGCACAGTGAGGAAGGCTGCAGGAATGGCCCTGGAGTCATCTAAGCAGGTAGGCGTGAGGTGAGGCTGAGTCATATTGGTGTGGGTCTGAAATCTCAATAGATAATAAGAATTTACCCAAAATATTATGCTCTCCTAGTTTATCAGAGGAAGATTATTCCAGTGCTGGAGTTTAACAGATAAATTGATAAAATAAAACTAGTAAAGATATTAAGGTGGAGAGTGGAAGGTCTGATTGGAAGGCAGCTTGGTGCTATTAGATGCACAGAAAAATAAATATCAAGGCTGTTAGGATGTCAGAAATATGAAAGATTTGAAGTTCACGAAAATCTTAGAGTGAAATGCAGCAGATTGTTGATGGATTGTGATCTCAATCTGCAGAAAGACTTAACTAAGAGAGAGAAAGACACTTTGCAGCAAAGGCCATGTTGGAGAATGTTTTGAACAACTTGGTCTAGTGAAAGGTGTCCCTGCCTGTGGCAATGGAGTTGGTACTAGATGACCTTTAAGGTCCATTCCAACCCAAACTATTCTATGTTTCTATGAAAATTTCATAAGTAGATACTGCACAGGAAATGTTTGGCCATTTCTGAGAGACAGAGACCAGCTGGCAAGACAGACAGATTCCACAAACGTCTTCAGTTTTCATGCCAGGAGGACATGAAATTAGGTGCAGGGGAGACTTTAATGAGTAAACCCAACAGATAAAGTGTCACTGAAAAACTCTGTGCAGGAATCCAAAGTATCCCGCAGGGTTTCTGAAAGTTCTGAGGCCCAAAATGCAGACATACCATGGGTATGGTCCAGTACTACCCAGACATCAGAAGGATCCTTCCTGACAAATTCCAGACTCTGAAAGCCCTATATGTTTCCCGCTGTTCCTTATAAACAGTAGATATATTCATAACATCCATTAATTTATGGAAGGCACCTGAAAAAGAACAGAGGATATAGCACTGCTTGTATTTCATGCACTCCTTCCGCTCCTACACAGGATTTGGTGATATTCTATATAAAACCCTTTTTTACTAGGAAAATGAAAGTTGTGATGGTAATTTTTTTACTTTAGACACTCTTCAAAACATTCTTTCTAAGGGAAAAGTCCTGCCTGTCTCTGATTAAATACAGTTTAACTCCTTCTAGCTATAGCAGAACTGAAACCTGTATACCTAAACAAATTTTTAGATTTTGTCTAGTGCTGTGCTGTTATTTCTAGATGTGCTAAATGGAGTCATGTTTGCCTTAATGATGGAGTTTTACACTGAAATATTGACTCAGTTATGTCCCTTCACCCAGTAAGGATGTACCATATAAAAGACTAAGAAGACACAGCACCTTGTGCTGCCTTAAAAGAACTCTTTCAGTCCACCTTTAAAAAAAAGCTATTACATTGCAAGACCACAAGCTACGTCAACAAACTTTATATACCTGGTAAGTCCATCAGTGGGCACATGCATAGTTTAATTTATATACTTTCAGAATTCTAATATCGTAGATATCAGGCAAACATCTGATAAATCATCCCTTTCTTAACTAATAGTTTATTGGAAGCACATTAACTATTAGTGTCTTGGAATGTGCAAAATAGGTATTTTCATTCTAAGATTGCAGCATTTGTCTTTCTTTACCACCAAGTGGATACAGAATTAGCTGGATGGCCACAAGCAGAGAGTTGTGGTCAACAGCTCAATGTCTATGTGTGACCAATGATGAATGGTGTCCCTCTGGGGTCAGTGTTGGGACCGTTCTTGTTCAACATCTCTGTCGGTGACATGAACAGTGGGATTGAGTGTGCCCTTGGCAAGTTTGCCGATGACACCAAGCTGGGTGGTTTGGTTGATACGCTGAAGGGAAGGAATGCCATCCAGAGGGACCTTGACACGCTTGTGAGGTGGGCTGATGTCAACCTGATGAAGTTTAACCATGCCAAGTGCAAGGTCCTCCACCTGGGTCAGAGCAATCCCAGGCACAGCTACAGATTGAGCAGAGAAGGGATTCAGAGCAGCCCTGCAGAGAAGGACTTTGGGGTGTTGGTTGGTGGAAAAATAAACATAAGCTGGCTTCAGTGTGCACATGCAGCCTAGAAAGCCAAGAGAATCCTGGGATGCACCAAAAGGAGTGTGACCAGCATGTCAAAGGAGGTGATTCTGCCCCTCTACTCTGCTCTTGTGAGACCTCACTTGGAGTACTGTGTGAAGTTCTGGTGTCCTCAACATAAAAAGGATATAGAACTCTTGGAACAAGTCCAGAGGAGGGCCGTGAGGATGATCATGGGACTGGAGCACCTCCCGTATGAAGACAAGTTGAGAAAGTTGGGGCTGTTCAGCCTGGAGAAGAGAAGGCTGCATGGAGACCTCATAGCAGTCTTCCAGTGTCTGGAGGGGGCCTACAAGGATCATAGAATAGTAGAACCATAGAATAACTAGAGTTGGAAAGGAACTAAGATCATCTAGTTTCATCCCTCCTGCCATGGGCAGGGACACCTCACACTAAACCACACACACAAGGTGCTGTCCAATCTGGCCTTGAAAACTGCCAGGGATGGAGCATTCACAACTTCCCTGAGCAACCCATTCCAGTGCCTCATCACCCTTAGAGTAAAGAACTTTCTCCTTATATCTAACCTGAAGTCCCTCTTGTTTAGTTTGAAACCATTACCCCTTGTCCTATCACAGCAGTCCCTGTAGTGGTAGGACAAGGGGCAACGAGTTTAAACTAAACCAGAGGGAGTTCAGGTTAGGTATAAGGAGGAAGTTCTTTACTGTGCTGGCAGTGAGGCACTGGAACAAGTTGCCTGAAGAAGTGGTAAATGCTCCATTCTTGGCAGTATTCAAGGCCAGGTTGGATAGTGCCGTTGGTGACATGATCTAGTGCTATATGTCCCTGCCTATAGCAGTGCGGTTGGAATTAGATGATCTTAAGGTCCTTTCCAACCCAAAACATTCTATGGTTCTATGTTTCCTTACAAGTAGTATTAGCAGCCTATATTCTAATTTCAGTTTCAACAGTATGCAATGGAAAGTATTTTCATATAGTTAGTACAAAATACCTTCCTTAAGGCACTATATTTTTCACATGTTGTCAGTCTCAGATACATAAAATGACAAGAACAGGTATTTTCTCTGAAGTCTATATATTCATTCCTACCTCTTATTGATATATGGAGCTTTGATTACTGCTTCTTCAGATTTGCTATTAAAGATAATAATAAAAATCAAAATAAAATTGACTGTGACTGACAGGAAGTAATAGGCCTTTTAAATATTGGGAATGAAGAATGGAATCTAATTTTAGATTATTTTCCTTAATACTATTTTCCCTTGTAAAGTGAATTAGTACCTTGGTATCAGTTTATTTTGACATTTTACATGCTATGTCCATTGGACAGAAGCTACAGAATAAAACTGTATGCTTGAAACATTAAACTAATTTGAGAAGTAAGTTCAAATTTCTTTTTTTTTTTTTACCATGTATTACTTCAGAAAGAAGTGTCTCACAATCTTCTATGTTCAGCCAACGTATTGCACAAGCAGTATGCAAGATGTTTCTTTGCTTTTTCAGGTCAAAGCACCCAGTAACCTTTATATTCAAGGTCAAAATACTTTTGAATTTGGCCATAGACAATTTTCACCTTAGCTAGCTTTATGATCTGAGAAATTTAAAGGAAGCTTTATGTATAACGTTAGCTGGGGATGAATTTAGGCCACAATACTTTCAGGCACAATGAGGCTTTGTTGGACTCTTTCCTTAGGCTGAACATAAAGTCTTATTGGAGGATAAAATTCTTATTTGACCTCCTGTTTCCCATTTGTACTACATGGTAAACTTGTGAAGTGGCCTGAATGACTTTCTCTGAGAAAGGAATGGAAAGACAATAACAAACATGTAGGGATAGACATTTCTGATGCTTCTCAGTATTTAGTTTGATGTTCCATGTAGTCACTTATTTAGAGCAGAAATAAAATATGCTCGGTCAGTGGGAGCTCCAGCAGACAATATCTTAGGGGAGGCCAAAATACCTCCTGGGGGTTTGTTATGAAGGAACGCAAGATGAATCTTTTATTGTATTTTGTGCTGAGGGTGTAGAAAAGAGCTTCGAACCTGCTTATTCTGTCACTTTCACTGTTTGTGTTAGAGTTGATAGCTCTGGCTCCTTCCCCTGTCCTTGCAGATACCCGCACGCCTGAGATCTCAGGAGTGATGTCTGGAATGAGCAAGTTTCACTCACCTTCCTGCAAGTTAAACCATAAGCACCATCATATCTTCCTCATTGTTTTCAGCTACTTAATTTGTTTGAGATTTTGCTGGAATATATAATTTTTAGAAAATGAGTCAAAACAAACTATGCTTTTCTACTTTTGAATTAAGTATACAATCTAAGTTTTTACTAAGGTCTTTTAACTTTACTCTTCCTAGCTAGCTTTCTGTTTTTCTGTCCTTTAGTAATCTTAATGTTGACATATTGAAACACTTTGTTCTGTGGAACTAATCATAAGATAGTATGCTCAGTCAGAGAAGTTCGTTTCAGAGCATTCTGACTAATTCCGAAGTTTGGGAATGAAGAATAATTCAAACTATCAAATTCCAAAGCTTTTTAATGTCAAGCTTTCAGCGTCTGCACAGTAATAGAACATTCTAAAAAGATGTAGATTATTTTAGAGGTGAAGGTCTGCATCTTCAAAAGAGCCATCAATAGAATTAGGCACCGAACCCCTTTGAAGCTGCTTTCAAATTTCCAGGCTTAATTTTGTTTACCTCTGTGGAGTCAGTCATCAGAGTTCAAGAGGTATATAAAATAAGGGGGGCTCACCTTTTCAAAATGTGAATTCGTGGCCTTAGACAATCTGGAAAGGGTTCAGAGGGTTTTAACATCCTTTCATCCTAGGGTGCTCCATTTTCTCCATGGAGATTTTAATGTGTCACAGCTTAATGGCCGTTTCCTGCTTCAACATTATAAAAAGAGGTTCAATTGTGTTAAAGTGTCAGCAAGGAAGACAAAGCAAAGGCATGGAGAATAGTGATGTAAAATGTCAGTTCTCTATTCCTCTGTTTTTAATGGTGTCTTCTTTCTAGAACTGACCTGGAAAGAAGGAGAGGCATTGTCTTATTCAGATCATGGACTGGTTCAGGACAAAATAGTGCTGAAAAGAAAAAGTGTTCAGGAGGTGTATGGATTTAGACAACATAGTAGGCAACTTAATAATACTGTAAAATATAAACACAAGAAGTTTTGTCCCTCATTCCGGAAGGAGATTCCAGCCATGGCTTACATATGCAATTCCTGGTGCAATTGAAGTTAGATCCTAGTTAAAATGGGCAGAAGTTAGTTCCTTGTTACAATGGACAGAAAAAAATGATGTCATTATTCATTACAAAAGGACAACTAGCCTGTTTGGCTAATTGGACAGTCGGAATAGATATTTGCCCATATTCTGAAGCAGCATCAGAAGCTAAGATTTTACAGGACTGTTGTGATAGCATGTATATTCATAATCTAGATACTTGCCTATATGTGAAGGTAGATCTTTACAAAAAAAAGAAAAAAATAAAGTGAAATTGAAGTACTTGAGCAAAAGCCAACAAATTTAATTTTTTTTTTTTTTAATGGAATCAGTCAGCCTAGGTTTAATGGGCTTGAGCAGTAGAACAGGTCAGTTAACTAAAGACTGGAGATCTCAGCCTGCTTAGAGAATTTGTCTGCCCTTAGCCATTCTAATGGCCTCAAAACACCTTCAGTGTCAGGAAAATGCTATCAATTAGAGAGGTATAGAAGCACACTGAACAATTGACTCTAAGTCTTCTCTTAAAATAGAAAGATATTAGAGACTTCTTGATGTGGCACATAAGGAATTGCAGTATAAAGTACCTTAAAACCAGTACTCTTTGATGATACTGAAAAGTGAGAAGGTGGAGATACTGAATGACTGCTACACTAAAATCTCTCCATAGCAATACAGGATCTCAAGTTTTGAGCATCTGTAACTTGTTCTTTTTTCCCAGTCACTAGCCTGCTGGTTTCTCTTAACTACCATTTCTCTCTCCCCTCACTGCACTGCAAAATATGATCTTAGTGTGATGTTATGAACTTGCCGTCCCATGTGTGAACTGATCTAGACCTAGCAACTTAGCTGCAACATATTCTGAATATATTTGTAACACCCAGGAAATCTTTCCCTCCTCATGTACTCAGCTAAGATCTGGGCACTGAATAGCTACATTACTGACAAATTTGATAGGCTCGTCTATTTTTTACTGCTCTTTTAATTAAGATGTATCTTTCTAACATCCATCACCAAAGAAATGTCTGCTTAAATTCTTTTCCCCTGAATAAAATACTGAAGAGGTTTTTTGTAGTTTCCTTTTTACCTCTCACTTTATTTTTGTTCTGTACAGAATGTCCTAAATAATGAAATTCAAACCTGAATTTTCCTATTTTGCAAAGTGGGCCAGCTGAGGACATCATATATTAGAAAACACACCTTGGATCATTGTCTTCTGTCTTTCACACTCACATCTGAAAATGTTGAGAAGAAACTAGGAATACACAGCATAATATTTTCAAATTATCTCACAAGCATAACTGTCTGCTGCTGCTTAAATTCAACAGATTGCAACAACTGAATTCATTTATCTCAAAATGGAAGTCTGTGTTCCCCATTGTTATAGCTGAGACGGAAAGGCAATGCTGCTATAGAATTGGTCAAAGGCTTGATCACCCTCTGCCAAGTTTGCTGTGAGTGCACACATGGTATAGAGAGAAGAAAGCATGGGACTGCTATAGTATGAGGGGGCCACAGAGCAGCGACTTCACTGAGAAAGTGTTCACTGCAGTGTGGGGAACACAGAAAATTATACTGGCTATTGAGGGCTTGGATTTGACAAATCCATTAAGTTTTGGACAGTTTGTACCCAGCAATTTCATTCAGTTTGGTCTAATTAGTACATTTTGCATTTCGGTTGTCACTGTTCCAATTTAGTTCGCTACCTGTCAACCGTCTAACTCTAATGTGAAAATGATGGAAAGAGTGATTTAGATTTAGTGGTTACTTCTTGATTTAGTGGAGTCAATACAATTAACAGGGAAGGAACCAAGAAAAGGCAGCTGAACGAGTAAACTGAAGGAGTGAAAAGTTTAAAATTATTGATATGTTAAGTAACGTGACAGAAAGATTGCTTTTCATCTCAAAGTGCAGAAAATCACTTTTCTTGCAAATTAACATATATCATTGGAAAGATTCACCAGCTACAGTAGGATATTAAGGAACCTTGGTGATCTTCTTGGAAGAAGAGTTGTTACCCTCATTCCTGAAATGTAGCCACTGTGGGTATTTAATGACAGTTTCTCTTCAACACTACCTTTGCAGGAACCATCTTTATTCTTAAAAATTGCTAGAGAATAAGCATGGACTAAAGACACAACAGCAACAGCAACATGAGGATTTAAATATGATAGAAAGTTTGTTACTCCTTATGCCACCATCACCTTCAATGTACCAAAGGCCACACTATGAAGAAATGACCAAAGTATTTTCTCCCTAAACACACTTCTTCCAGACAACTGCAACTCTGGTGAACCACTAGCTGCTGCAAATAGAGCATCAAACATGAGATCAATTCTTTCACTTCTCAAACCCTAGACTGACTTAATACTTACTGGTTTCCTTAGGGAGTTATACATATTCAGAGCTCTTTATCCTGTGTTGAAGTTAAAAAGTCCTTGGGGATATTTCCTGCAAGACCAGGCAACTCTGTAGATAGAAAGGTTGAAAGAAATAGTGACAGGTTCACGTGAAACTATTACTCTGCCATCCTGCAGATATCTCGTTTTAGACTCCAACTTTGCTGTCAATAGAGAGCAAACTTAAAGGAAAAATTTTCCTTTATTCTTGCATAGTGTGGCACCACCAACCAAAAGGCATACTTCTGCAAGCTTTTCAGTGGAGATGTTTATGGACTTAAGCTTGTGCCTAATATAAGTAAAGCAGGAACCTAATAATTGCATATTTCAGTTTCAACATTTTGATGTTTCCCTATTGGGCTGAATTTTTTCCTCTTGGGAAGAATCAACTTTTGGTCCAAGCTCTCTCTAGAAGAAGTAATACTCCTGGCCAGCAAATGAAGTACAGAAATAAGAAGCAAAGGTTTTGGAAGCAAAGGAAAATTGAGGACCTGACCTTCTTCATATTACTTCTGTTTCATTGAAGGATTATTGAAATGCATAAAAAATACTGCATGACCACGAATTATGTAAAGATCTCCAAAACATATAGATTCAAAATTTTATTCTGATTCTATTCACATCTTATCATTCACTTACCCAGTCACTAACATTTGTTAAAGATCTCTTGCTTCTTGTCTCCATTTTCTAATACAATATCTTGGTTTAAACCCAGCTGGCATTTCAGCCACACAGTTGCTCTCTTATTTCCCCACTTCCTCCCCACTGTTCCCAGAGGGATGAGGAGGAGAATCAAAAGAATGTAACTCCTACAAGCTGAGATAAGAACAGTCCAGTAACGAAGGTATAACACAAACCACTGTTGCTGCCACCAATAATAATAATGATAAGGGAAATAACAAGGGAAGAGGATACAACCGCTCACCACCTACCGACTGATACCCTGCCTGACAGAGCAGTGATCTAACCCTTCCAGGTAACTGCCCCCAGCTTTTGTAGTGGGCATGATGTGCTGTGGTGTGGAACATATGGAACTGACCCTGACTTCCCTCTGACCATCATCCCAACAAAGAATGAACTTCGATGAAACCAGACAAGTTCTGCCGTACCATCAGTAGGCAATGATCCAACACTGCACACAGCCTCTCCTGCTCTGAAAGACTGTTACAAGAGATGGAGGCCAACATCATGGAGCAGATGAACTCATCAGCTTTATGGGGATTAGTCCCTGCACTAAGTAATGTTTTCTCTCTCTCTCTCTCTCTCTCTGTGTATGTACATATATATATATATATATATATATATATATATATATGAGATGAGAGTGATGATATATTGAAAATGTGGGATCTGAGCATGACTGGAATGGTATGAAATAAGGGGTGGATACTGTCCTGGGTTCAGCAGTAGCAGTCATTTTTCTCTTTCTTAGTAGTTGATGCAGTGCTGTGTTTTTGACTTTCTGCCTGGAAACAGCGCTGGTAACACCAATGTTTTTAGTTGTTGCTAAGTCTGACCAAGGACTTTCTGAATCTCATGTTCTGCCAGGGGAGGGGGGAAGCCAGGAGGAAGCAGAACTGAACCCAGGACACGCAGCAAGACAATGCCATGATTTTTGATCATATGCTTTAATCAGGGCAACAGAAGCAGCGTTAGGAGAAGTTGTATGGTGCACTTTTAGGGCTTGCTTTGAAAGCCAGGCAACCGTAGCTTAGCTATTCCTGCTAATTGCAGTCCCCAAGAGGCATACACAGACCATTTCTAGGGTGAAGCATTAGTCTCCCTGAAGAAGCTGCTCCTCAGAATCAACAACCTCTAAATTGTACAAATGGCATCTACTGAATTGCCTTCATCTAGATTCATCTAATTAAAGAATATGTCCCATCAGATGCGCTGTCCCTAAACTCCTCTTGGTAATAACACTCCTGCAATTTGTGCTCAAGAAGCTGTTCTATGATTCTGCAAGAAAGCTTTTCCATCTGTCATTGCAACTCTCTAAAAGCTGTGATTTGAATACAGTAGGAGGTAACTAGTACTAAAAGATTAAAACAAAATAAAAAAATGAAAAATAGTATTTAGTCTGTAAAATCTATAAACAGATTACACTACTATTGTATATTTCCCTACAAGGAAGGAATTCTGTTCCTCTGGTAATGGTACTGTGTCTTCTCATGGAGTCCTTGAATAAAATGAAATTTGAAATAAGTTAGGACAGTTACTACGCTGAGGTTGCCTTGAGAAAATAATTTGTATAGGTTTACAGTCTGAGTCAGCTTCTTTCTTATATTTACAGTAACAAACGGGACCTACTAGGTTGCAAATGTTTTTAAAATATGACTTTTATATAGACAGTAACCTGTTTTAATCTAACTGAGCATTCAAAATGCAAAATATTTCATATTCAGAACACTGCACAGATGTGCCTTTTTCTGTAGTTGTAACTGAAGGTCATTAAAACATTAATTGAATTGTGCCACTCTGTAAATAGTTATGTTATCTGTGATAGGTAGGCTGTTCAAATGACAAATCTAGCAGTCAGCTTACTAGCAACATTTATAAATATTTTATTGACAGCTGTTTCAGTATGCTACTTAGACAACAGTACAGCAGAAAGTCATGAAGCTGCATTTGTGGCACCCTTCCAGCAAGAGTGAGTCCTACTGTCTTTTTCTGTGTTTTTTATAGAGTCACACAGGATATGAGGTGACGTATCAGAGCCAAATAAGTCAGCTTTAGACATAATTTGCATTTCAGCGTGTGACATTCTACAAAACATTACAATGTTCATTGCAGTACACAGCAGTTCATGTTAAGAACATATGATATTGCTAGACTGCAAGCACCATGTGGTTTCAACAATTATAAATACATTATGTGAAATAAGGGCATTGCATTATTTACACCCGTGCATTGCATGTTGCAGTGTAAAATAAAGCACAGACATTCCTACTATCAATGCTTTTTTCTCAGCTATATCTAAACAAGACATTCATTATTAGACATGAAGGTTTGTACTGTGACTTTTTAAAGATGCCATAGCAGTTTAATACACTAAGGTGAATAACTTTTGACACGTATAAGAGGAGGTACTACATGTCTTAAATGTCTTGTTTACTTTTGCAAAGCTAAAATGAATTCCTTGGAACCAAAGAGAGGCCTTGTGGTTTGCTATAGTACCATAGGGGATTCTATGACCTCCTTTTTTTCAGTAATTTAGTATTTTGTAAGGTTATTTTTTCTGTCTGGTCTCTAAGGTGGTAAAATGTAATCCTTATTCAGTAGTGTATATTCCTGGAGTCTGCTTGCACTGAAGTAAGAGTCAAGTATTGTTCAAAGCTTTATGAGCTAAATAAAAATGAACAGAGAATCATATATTTCTGCTCAAAATTGCATTGCAGGCCTGGTATTTGAAGAGAAAGCACGTAGCAAAATCTGGGGCTGTTACCAACAAAGTAACCTGAAAGAAACTGCTTACCAATAAAGAGTTTTTCTCCATTTGCAAACTCAGTGAGGGTAAAGTTGTGCCTTTGTTCTCAAATGTCCACAAGACAGGACAGAACTTAAAATGCTACAAAAATAGTCTTAAATTGCTCCAGCAATCCTTGAAAACCTTGCAATGTGGGGACCAAATGTGGTCCCTATATACCTTCATGTATATGAGACTTGTAACACCAAAGAAGAGAAAAATTCAGAAGTGGCCTGTATGGTAATGAGGATACTTGACCTAGTCTCACTTACTAGAAAGAAAGATGGTTTCTTCATCTGTGGACTTGGATATGGCTCATCTTCCATGCTGATCCACGTGTGTTGCTGGGTTTGTTAAATGTGAGTAAAAGAGGAAAATTAAGGGTCATGATCATAACTTGCAATATAAATCAGTCTTGAATACCCTTAGAACACAGTAAATAGTGTTCAAGACTAAAAGGAGGACTTTTAGAGACTTTCTGTAACATAAAGGGAGCTTAAAGTGATGCAGTTCTAGATTGTCAATGTTCTTCATAATTAGTCCTTAATTACTTATTTTGCAGGTAAGCTGGCTTTAGAAAAAGGCTGGCATCTTGCAACAGTTCCAGGTCCCTTCAGTGATAGCTTACATTTTGTTTTACCAGGAAAAAAATTCCCATAATATGCTCCTTTCCAGGCATCAACAGCTAAATCTGAAACCTAAATTTGAATATACAAGTAAGCTAAAACCTGCTTGTACTGGTTTCAGCTGTAACAATTATTTTTCAACTTCCTAGTAGCTTGTGCAGTGCTGTCCTTTTTCTTTAGTCTAGAAACAATGCTGGAAACACACCAATGTTTTAGTTGTTGGTCAGCAGCACTTGCCCTGATCTAGGACTTCTCAGTCTCATGCTCTGTCAGGGAGGAGGGGCACAAGAAGCCAGAAGGAAGAAGAGACAGGCCGCCTGACCCAAACTAGCCAAAGGTGTATTCCATACCACGGCATATCATGCCCAGTATATAAACTGCAGGAGTCACCAGGAAGGGCAGATCATTGCTCCTGTCAGGCTGGGTATCAGTCCACGAATGATGAGCAATTGAATTGTGTATCACCATTGTTTAATGTTTTTTTACCTTTTGTCTTTTAGTTTCATATTCTCTCTCCATGTTATTTCCATATTTTTAGTAGCTGTAGTTTTGTATTATACTTCAGTCATGGGACTAATCTTAACTCAATTTGTGGGATTTACGTTCTGTAGATTCTCTTCCCCATCCTGCCCAGAGGGAGGAGGGGATGGTGGAAGGGAGGGATGAGCAAATGGCTGAATGGTGCTGGGTTACCAGCTGGACTTAAACCACCACACCCCTTTCGTTGGAGAAATCTACATTAGACAAACCCAGCATGGCCTGACAAATGTATTGATCAGTGCTGATGCCTAAGCACTAGTACCACACAATAATGTACCAAAAAAATATAATACAGTGAAGTCACACTGCCCTAGAATAGCACAGAGACAGCTTTTATGAGTAACTTCAGAATTCCGTTTAAATGACATGAAAATCAAATTCTAAATTACATTACTAGTATATATTGCCCCACAGTTCAGAGTTGTAAATAATAAAATGCCTGTCACCCAAAATATTAACTCATTTATATTACATGCTAAGAAAATTATTTACTTTGCCTCTGGTGAAAACAATATTCGTCATGATATGAAGTACAGGAACTTCATTGTTCCACTTTCGAATATGTCAAAACTGCAGATTGTCAGATAGTTATGCAGCTCTGAAGTTTGCAAACACATAGCGAACAAACTGGCAATAAACTTCCAACTTACTTTGGCAATAAGCTGGATTTTTCAACTGTTTTACTTGAAAAAAAGCCTATTTTTTCTCATTCAATAAGATCTGCTTTTTCTTGGAAGAATAGAGTTTCTATGCTTGTTGCATTGCGGTGCCAGGTAAGTCCTTTGACAGGTTCCACCTTTTTAGTACCTCTTCCCATTAAAACAGGTCTTATAGCTGTTTAACGGATTCTGATATCAGTCACATAATTTTTATCAAGACATCAGAAATATGGAATTCCTGATATATTTTGCTGTAATAAATCTGATTTAATTAGTAAACATTTTTTTCAACACTACGATTACATCTTTCAAAAGATGTCTAATGCACTTCGTATTATTGATAAGGCTTCATAAATTTTTTTTGTAATCTGATTAAGCAGAAGGCATTGCCGCTGTTCTCTGATGAGAAACTGCAAAGAATCCACTGGAATATTTTAGGACTGTTTTTATTCATGGTGAGTTATGACTGCATCTCATGTTGACAGAAATGAATTTTGTACCTGTGTATGTGATTATCCAGTAGTTGAACTAAGAAATTGTAATAAACCTCTAAGCAGATTTGTATAAACTAGCTGAATACTTGACTTAATATCATATTTGAATACGTTGGATAAAAAGTAATTATGGATATAGTTACCAAGAGAATTAGCATTTACCTATGTATTTTTTTTCATATATCACGCACCATAGAAATATTTCTTTTCCTTACATTTTCAAAGGCATTCACTAGCTTTTTTTACTATTATGATAGTGAGGAATACTGAACTGTTTGTGAAGGCATCCAGAATTGGTGATGCTTTTAAAAACTTATAACTTCGTTAGGGTGCAAACTTGTCCAGAGTATTAAAAGAAAATATGAGCAATAATACAGAAAATTTCTAGCTCTGAATTATTCTTACAATTTAAAATTCATATAATTATGGTTAACTTTCAGTTGCTTGAAAACAGTCTGTTTTCAAGTTTGTTCTTGTTATCCAAAGATCAATTTTTGAACTTGTTTGGAAGGGAGAATAGATAAAAGAAGAGCTGAACCAGGAGAAATGGATAACTGTGCCCCACTCCATCTCTGTCTTCATTCTGCTGCATCTAAGGAGGTGGATACTACAAAGCTTAGAGGATGGGTAATGAGTTGTGATAGAGTGGCATTTTGCCCAGCACATTAGCAGCTCTTCTTCCTAGGAATGTATTTTCTGGGAACTAAGATTCTTTGCATACCTACATACTGTGGATGTGCCTGTTGTTTTGGGGTTTTTTTTTAATTATTATTTCTTGTCAGTGCTCTTGTTCTTCAATATTTGGCAACATCAAATATTTTTCATCAAACAGATTGCAACTGACTGTTTTTCTCTTTGTAAACTTTTAGTCAAGGCTATTTGTTCCTTTACTCCTGCTGGAAAAAATAATGTTATCTAAATGTAGTCTGCATACTGCATTTTCAATTGACTGAAAACAGCTCTAACCAGAGGATCACATCACAATGTTTTTGTTCAATTTTGGTTTACTTCTTCAAGGCAAATCCTTTCTGAGTCATTTGTTTACAAACATAGTGAAATTATTAATGCGTCTACAACCATGGATAACTGTGGCTAACTTATGTGACACTTCACACTAAAAACATGTGGAACTGAATTTAGCATGAATCTATGTTGTTGTGTTAAGCTAAAAATTCATGTTGAAACAAACAAATAAAAAGGATGCATCTGCCTTATTTTGACAATTAAAACTTTGAAGAATTTCTCATAAGGTTTTGTATTCATTAAAACTAGGTAATGGATTTAATCTAGAATATAAATTCATTTACACTTGGTAAACAGAAACTCCTCAGTATTTGTTTGTTCTCTAAGGTACAAAGCAAAATACTTACAGGCATTCCAGACAAGAGACATCAATATTCAGCCACCACCCATTACAAAGATATATTTCTGTAATTTGCATTCATCTGCTTTAAGTACAGGTCTCCTTTGTGTTTCTAGGCCCTCCAGATTCTTAAACAAGGAAGATAAAGCTATTAAATTACCCTTATTGAGAGGAAAAAAAAGCTGTTGTTTGTCAAGATGCTCCATCTTGAATGCTGGTGGGATCAGTCTGTGACAGTCATTTTATCAAGTGCACGAGGACAGTGAAATAGTACATTCACAAAGAGGGGGCAAACTATAAAGTTAGACCATAAACCTCAACTCTGCCATTTTCCAGATTCTAAGCAGTTGAATTTACAATACTGTTTTCTTCAGCAGTGTTTTGTGTGTCACTTCCTGTTTCTTTTTCAAAAAAACCTGAAAAACTGCTCAAAATTTTATGAAAGTTTTATGATCATATTGAAAGCCATCTGTTTTCTGTAGATGCCTGCCAGGTGAGCTGCTACCGTAACTGAAATCATTGGTAGGTTACTCTCTACCATTGAAGAAGTGAACATGCTCCTCTCAGATTTCACTGGAGGGACCTGGGACTCCTCAGTGTCTGAGTTTGCTCACCACATCCTGCTGTCATTTTCTTCCTGCTCCGTCATGTTATCCCACTTGCTTTGCTGAGCCTGGTGTCTTCCTTATGCGCAACATAGTCTTGAAAAACACCCAAAATATTCTGTAACTGACACTCCTGACTGCTTTTCTTTCAATTTCTCCTACCACTGCGTTTGCATACTTCTGTACACCCTCTTCAGTTCTGACTCTGCCTGTTCCTATCCCTTCCCCACCCTTGTTCTTAGCCTGTTTCTTTCTGCCTTTTTCTGGTGTTCGCAATGCCTTGTTCCTCCTTGCATTGCTTACATCTGCTCCACTTTTTCAATTTTCTGCCCTTGGACAGCCCTCGGGCAAGATCCTCTGCTTCTCTCAGTTTGGCTTAGTGGTGGACTTGGCAGTTTTATATTTACAATTGGATTCAATCATCTTAGGGGTCTTCTCCAATACAAATGATTCTATATTTCTATTCTATGATTCTTCCCGTATCAGTTCCCAGCATAGGTAACCTCCAGGACTGCAGTGTCAGCGCCTTCTCCTTGGCCAGGCACTAGTATTTCAACAGAAATGGGATGCTAGCTTCTCTTTCTCGGTGCTTTGTGGTGTAGTTTTCCCTTTCATATCCATGCAGCAATGTAAAACTGCAGAGAATTGATGGATCTTAGCTGTATATTCATCAAGATATAGATATCTATTGTTATGCTTCTGTTAAGACAAGGTCTGTGTTAGTGATAACTGACCTATGAATAGGTTCAGGATGTTTTCACTGAATGATTTTACTACGCCTTGTAAGAGCAGTCGCTTTTCCATGGTCTTGTGCTCAGCTCCAATAAAAAAACAGAAAGCAAACTATGGCAAATGAAAAACTCAGTGAAAACTTTCAAGCTGCCAGCCTTATACTTGACATAACATAATGTAACAAACATAACATACTGTAATATAAGCTGCCAGACTTTACTGACCAATTTTACTGGACATAACAACATTGTACTGCATATTTCAAGTGAATGAGTGTATCTCAGTGGCTGGACCATATCAAGTTTGTTGGTGTAAGTAAGACCTGCTCTTAGTGGTGCTGCTCTTACACACTTACAAGAGAAGCTAAATATGCTCTTTATAAGATTGTTTGTTTAGTGACATTTCTAAAACAGGCCATAGTGGGGACAGGTAGGAAACCCAGCTGACACTCAAGAATGAAGCATGTCTTCCCTCAGAAGCCATTATAAAAATGACAATGACTGTGTGTGTGTGTTTGCATATTTGTCTTTTAGATCAATTTTAAATTATGGAAATGCTTGTACTTATCAAGAGTGTGAATCATTAGGGCATATATGCTAATGGTGTTTTATATCGTACTTTAAATCTTTTATTGACATTAATGTATTCAGAATCAAATAAAAAGTACTAAATTCGTTATCATAACTCCACTGATGTATTTAAGTGTTAAGCTGTTTTGATTTTTTTTTCCAGCCCCCCCTAAAATTCTAGTCTCTCTTCCCATGCAGCAGTTTCAAATACCAGCTCATGATAATAGCAGCACTGGTGCTGATGGGGGGACAAAAGTACAAGTTGACTAACAAAAACCAATGACACATCATAAAGCAGGACAGTGCTTATTGTAATTACCAAGTAATTTCTTTGCTGTCTGATGAAAAGAGTGATTGCTAGGCATTTGTGTAAATGCTTACTGATCATTAATGTTTCATCTTCTAGCTGCCACCATTACTCTTCTCATTGTTCTCTTAAAAATAATGAATTCACATAACTCAGCTGGTCAACCACAATGCAAATAACGAAAGTGTAGTAGTTTTTCAAGCGGTACAAGTATTGAGGACTTTCAGCTAAATAATTGAGTAAATGCCTACAAATAATGAATCTTTGTGCATATATATTTCTGTCATGTATACACAGGGGTTCTTTTTCAATTCGAAAAAAAAATTAAAAATAGTCAGGTCCATATTTCACTTCAAAGAAAGTTGAGGTTTTGTTGGTTTGGGGTGTGTTTTTCCCCAGAAAAGAAATCTTGGAGAATCAAGTATCTCTGTCACATAAATTGTAGATACTTTGAAAAAAAAAAGTAAGTTCAGTATGACTATTGCTTTAGCTTTCAGCAGAGAACTAGAATTATTTATTATATCAATCATAAAGTATTAAAAGATTAAATATTTCTTCTATCCTTGCATTTAATGCATCAACATTCTTAAGGAAGGGGGTATGTGTGAGCCCTCCATCCTGCTTTACTAACCATGTGGGATAGCTACTGGCCGATGCCCACAGCAGTATAGAGGCTGCTCTGAGCTGTCCTGGGACATATCAGCCAAACCCATAGCAGGGGTATGCTCATTGGTCTTTATCAAAGTACATGGGAATTAGGACCTCTCTGTGGGTAAAACACTCAGATGTTGCTAGGCTTGAACTCCAGTTTTTATTAACAGGAAAACCTTTGTTTAAATGTTCAACTAAAGCTTTGAAATACAGTTACTTTTAACATAAGTCTTAGAAAGCCTATCACTAAATATTTTCTAAAACTATGTTGAGCTATTTTGAGGTTTTTTACAGTACTTGAAGTTACGGATAATTTACACAGTCAGCAAGTAGACTCTGCTGACTTCTACGGGCTTCATATCAGGACCTGTCGAGTTAATTAAAGAGGTCAGGTTCCCTTAATTTTTGATAGTGATGCTACTTTCTATGGGGTAGCAAGTGGGTTTTTCGTATTTGTGAAAGTTCAACTACTACTCATTCAGCAAGTAATGTCAAAGGGGCTGATAGCAAACAGGCAGCTTGGTCTTTCGCTTGTTTTGCTTCATTCTACAACTGACTCCTTGCACTGTATTCTTCCTCTCTTTCCACTCTTCCTGACTGTGCTTCATAGATCTGTGCATGATGAGCAGATTAGATTTCTAAACGCTCCTGTTTGTTGCAGGAGGCACTGACTCCTGGTGGCCCAGGCAGCAGAGGAGACACAAGCCGAGTTTTGCAAATGGGTGGTGCAAGGAAATACAGAACTGATAAAGCCTGCTTTTCTGCTTACTTGCTTGGTTTGTACCCTTTCTCATTGCAAAATCCTCCCCCTGCCATTCCACAACTCCCAGCACATCCCCCAGCAGCATATGTCCTTTCCCAGCCGCAGAACTGTGATGTTGCAGTTGAGTGGAAACAATTTTACTAATCAGTGTAAATTATAAGATTTCAATTTAGTAGCAAACTTTTAAAACCTCTGTTGGTGATGACTGAGCAACCTGTTATTAAATTCTGATTAGCAAAAGCAGAATAAGTAGTTAAAATGTTTGTTCTTTTAGACCTGAGAATTTATTTCAGATGTACTGCAAGGTAACTTTAAAGCAAAATGCACTGCTTTAAAGCTTGTTAGATTTATAACAGAGTTATATAGATTTATTAACACAGAAAGTCAGGGTTAAGCACTGAATTGTTTATCTGCACCTGTAAAAGTGTAAGGAGAAGTCAGAATGACTGATATTTGTACACACATAGTTACACAACACTGGAGGTTGAAACACCTCTAAAATTTTGATTTTATACTTATTGTCAGATATTTTAATATACTACTATAAGACTGTCCTCTACAGCTATGCCATAGGAAAGAAAGAATAAATACTTAATACGTGGAATATATGAAATAAACATCAAATCATGCTCTGGAGCTATGAATTCACTATTTAAGGTCCTTAAAACAAAACTGTATTTCAGACTGGTGAATTCATCTTTCCAATTGCAATCCTCCTCTTTTATTTCCAGTTGCTGGTGGTTCTATTTCCCTGACCTATAGCAAAATCACGTTTGTTTTTAATTAGAATGTCTTGAGCAGTTGGATGAAAGCTGTAGATATTTCCTAATGACTGTGACTGTTTTACCCTGAGTTTACTGAAGACCTCCAGAGATTGCAAAAGCTTGTAAAACATTTCAATATCTCAGTCACAACAGGAATTTATTAGTTTATATCAACTAGCACTGGTGAGGCATCAAACCCAATTATGTGTGTAATATCATATATTGATGCTCAGAAATTTATGCAGTGCAAGAAGGATAAAGCACACCTCACTTCTAGTCGTTCAGTACCTGTGCATGCTTGTCGGTGAACACACTGTGTTAAGGTCCAAATACTAGACTTGAGTTTCCTGGAAACCCTAACTTTGCACATAATTTGGATTTCTCAGAGGTAAAAGTTACTCTCTTCACAATCTACAGAGGTGATATCCTGCTGAAGCAGGATATAGAAACAGGATGTGTTTCAAGAACCTATGACTCTTGTTCATAGTTCTTCACCATAACTATATTCTCCAGGACTATTGTACTAGGTTCATACTTGCACAGTTTGCATGGGATTCACAATTGTGTTGTTAAATTAAACCAGTTTTGGGGGTCTGTGGTTAACTTGAGACCCAAAGCAGAGTAGTTTCCTTTCAGTTTGTGTTCACCCTCTCCTTAACAACCTCTGCATCCTCAGTAATTTCTATTGTCTCTGTACATCTAGTACAACCACAACACATAAGACAGGGGAGTCTGGAAGAGCTGCCAAACAAAGTAGTAACAGCTGAGTTCTGCCCACATCATTCCGTCTTGCAAAGAATGGTAATTTTGGTCCTCTCTGATCTGCATCACAGGGTCAGCCAACTCTGGAAGCATTTTTTTAAATGATTGCAGCATCTGAGGAACTTAAAGAGGAGATGAAATGGAAATAGCAGTGGAGAAGGACTTCAGGACCACTTAGTGCATGTAATGAGATTTGCTAAATGAACCACTGAATAAAAGAGTCTCAGATTTTAGAGCACTGACCATGTCTGAGAGAAAATCTCACTTGTCCTGTAAAACACCACCGCATCTCAAACTTAGGAGTTTCTTCCTCATTTCAATACAGAACTTCACCCTGCATCAGTGCTGTCCATGGGCTCACTTCTTCCCTGCAGCTGCAGTAGAGCTGTTCATGTGTTCTCATTTCACTTGAGATGGTTATTGTCAGGGTTTTGCCTCCAGTCCTTCGTCATGACAGTCCACATTTCAGATAGACATGACCTTAGCAGAACCAGCCTTTTCATCACAGATAACTCCTAAGGTTTTTAGGTAGAACTTGAACTCTTAAACAAGTCTTTAGGGAAAACAAAGACTCAAGAATGCTGTGCAGTTTCTATCTGATCCCAGTAATATCTCCTTACATACATTTGTAATTAATCTGTATTTTTAAACAATCTATAGTGTTGAAGGTAAAATTTCAATTTTCTTTGAAATCAATAGGAGATTCATGAACTAAACCACCTAGTTAAGGCAGAGTTAATTATCTGAGGGCTTCTTAATGTAAGGGTGGTGAGGCACTGGAATGGGTTGCCCAGGGAAGTTGTGAATGCTCCATTGCTGGCGGTGTTTAAGGCCAGGTTGGACATAGCCTTGGATGGCATGGTTTAGTGTGAGGTGTCCCTGCCCATGGCAGGGGGATTGGAACTAGATGATCTTCAGGTCCCTTCCAACCCTAACTATTCTATGTTTCTATGATTCTTGTGTTCTTGCAGATCATCAGGTTCAGAAGAACCCATAAATCAGAAAACTCAGAGTTCTAGGCTTCTCAACCCACCTCGGATCACAAGGGTGGTGCTGCAAAACTAAACCTAGAACAGTAAGCACAGCCAAGTTGTTTACCTATGTAGGCATTCCAACTTGCAATTCCCAGCTCCAGCAGATTAAGGGAACAGATATGTCCTTAACTCTTCATTTCCTGTTTTTTAAATACTGAGTTACTTACTGTGGAAGGGAGATGTCACTGTTCAGGATTACTTTATTAATTATGTTTTAGCAGGAAGTTGTCAGGTCATAAAACTGCACTTCATTGGAAGCTAAAACTGGGGATAGTGATAATAAATTTAATTAATAACACTATAAACAGCAAGGGGCATTATACAAAACAGGATTATTTATTTTGATATACAATGACATTCAAATGTATTTTTTTTATTTTCAGAATTTCCATCAGGGTTCTGAGCAATTCCAGGACATTATTGCAGTTTCTCGATGGGGTTCTGCTTAACTGTTAGGGAAATATTCTGAGCTTGGCTTACTAATAAAGAATTTACAGTTGAAAAAAATAATGCTGTTTTTTTTACTTCTTTTCTTATAAGAGAATTCATAAAGGAGCAGTTGTGCAATGTAGCTTCTGTTCACCACTCTTCTATGTAAGAGTGAGCGCCTTCTGTCTAGCTTTAATTTAGTAATTACTATTTTCATACAAACTTATTAATACCAACTTTTCTAGTGATTCATTTAACATCAAGTCTTTTTTTATTCTGATGTACTGCAAGAGTGAGTAAATGGCCAAATTTCTGTAGGTATAATCTTACTATCTCTCTCATTTTATGCTAGCTAGCAAAAATGAAATGGCAAGCAGAAATAGATTTATTTAATTCAAACCTCTGTTTGTGACTCTGAAGTATAATTTATTTTTTTCATTTCAGAACTGCTTTCCATTTATAATGTGTAGTTGCATGTGTAGGTGTGAAATATTTTTGTCTAAATATGTCTGGTTGCAGAACTTATTTGAAGCTGGTTCCCATAGAAACTATTGAAGGGAAATCATAGGTTTATCCCACATGCCTTTTACTTTCATTTAAGAGAGCCAACCAACTCTACTGATTGATGTCTGCAGCTAGATAAATTTCATTGTATTTTCTGGTCTGTGACACTGCTTGCTTAGTGTGGCACAGCATTAGCAGTACAACAATAGTGTCTGTCCTGGCAGAGCATCCCAATCAGAGTTTATACAGAACTGAAGGACTGCTGGTAAGGCTCAGTGAAACCTGGTTAACAGATAGTCTTCATGCTGACTCCCTGCAAAGTGAGACACATGTGACCTATCACCCTACTAAAATAGATGTACATAGTTAAAATTAATGTGCATGTTTTGAATCAGCTGAATTGGAAAACATGCTCTTCTTTTCATCTGCCAGGTTAGGAGCTTAATGGTAGTTGTCTCCTCCCATTACTGACTCTGGCACAAGCTGTGACTTCTCTTGTCTTTCTGATCTCTATTAAGTACATTATTACAATCCCCTGTTTCTCAGGCTGTCCTTAACTGAAATTCTCTTTATCTATTCTCTTCCTACTCACACACACACACACACACACACACACACACACACACAAACAAAAAACAAAAAACCAAACAAAAAAAACCAAACAAAAAAACCCCACCAACATAACCAAAAAAACCCTCAAAAGTTAGTTTGAGGGTCTGTTACAAATACATGTTTTCTCAGAGCTTTCCAAAGAACCTACCTTGGTACTTGAAATACCACCATGAGCGCATCCTATGCACAGTTATATAGCTATCACATGAGCACTTGCCTGTTCTCTACCACCTCAGGATACCACTATTCCCATTAGCCTGAGCTGAACACATGTCAAGATTTCTGAAGTGTTTCTATTAAGTTTAACTTTTCTGTGCCTTGTTTCTGCTTGAGACAGAGTCCTCACCTGCCTGTACCTTCCAGCACCCATACTGTTCCCTCTTTCTTCATGTTTAGACATCTGCTACACCCAGTCTGTAGGCAGAGAGGCAAATGAGACAAGCAGGGGCTGTGAGCGCTGCCATGACATGTTGTCAAGACCAGAGCTGCCTCAGTAACATGCAGCTGACACCTGCAGACGTGAGGCAAAGGACTTTGCATTTGCTAAAAGGCCTCTTCAAATGCTGCTCTACAGAAATATCAAATTGAGTAAGATGCCCTATGTTTATAAATGAGCTGCAGAAATCAGGTTTTCAAAGGTTATAAATGGTTCAAAAATGTAAGAGTCAGTGTTTGTGTTTCAGAGTTCATAGTGTCTGCAATATGCAGACACCCTTTTTCATCCTTCATGAAAGCCCTCAAGGGAGCACATATTTGCTATGATAGGATAGGAACTGCTCTGTACTGCTGGGGATTTACAGTAGAATTCTTTCTAAATACTTGCCTGTTCAAATGCTGTGATCTAGAAGGGGATTTGATATCACCTCTGTTGACACTAAATCAAAACTTCATTTGGCACCAACTGCTTCAGATTAAATAAATTTAATTTGGAGTCACAAAATAAATTTTAAAAGACATTTGCATGAATAGGAACAAGATACTCAGAATGTCATGCAGCAAGTTCTCAAGTGGACCTGAAGAGATAGAAGCTGGAAACTGTTCCAGCATTCCTCCTTGCAGAAATGTCTTCCTTGCTGAGTGTTGTACCAAGGAGCCTCTTTACGCAGCTTCTGGAAAATGAAGGGGATCTATGTGAATTATTGATTACCCAGCACAGACTTTCCATTCTGATGTCTTTCCCTTCTCCTCAGCTGTATACTTACATGCATATAATAGGCCAAGACTTACAAGATGCAGACCGTTCAAGCAAGTTCTTTGCTGCCAGAGGAAGCCAGCTAATTTTTAACTGGCACTAAATAGATATTTGTATGTCATACCAACATATGTGTGTATACCTTTGTAGTAGACCAACACAAGACATCTCTATTTGTGCTCCTAGATGACTGGAAGTCATACAGAAATTGCTGGTGCAGTGCAAAGCCCAGTCTGATAGGTTCTGCTTCTTGAGAAAGTGTTACATCAGCACCAACCAAGCCAGACTCCAGCAGATCTCCAGCAAACTGATCTATGTCCAGAAAGTTTCTATTTGCCTACAAAGGGCAGTATGCATTTACCTTGCATTGTGACTTGAGTAATAGTGGTCCAATATTTTTTTTCCACTCCTAAATGATTATCCATAGAAAATCCTATTATCTACACCCACATGCTTAGTTAAGTACCCTTTCTCATGAAAAAATAAAAGCAAAACAAAAAATAAGTTTAAAAGTCAAAAGTAGAAGGGGTTTTGTGTTGAGGGTGAGAAAAGGCATAGATTGAATAGAAAGTTGCATGATCTTCAAAGAGACACTTGCAGGAAGAAATTGTGCAACCCTTACAACCAATTAGCCTATCTCAGTCATCAGCTCATCTGCATTGAGAGTGAATTCTGCAAGCAACGCAGCCAACTGGTACGGAACAAAGTAAAATCTCATACTATGCTGACACAAAGGAAGTAAGACTTACTGTTCAAATTTTAGCTGCTAGTACATTGTTTAGATATTACAGATCAGCAGAATTGGTTACTTGAAAAATGTTTGATGGTCAGAGAATAGAACAGAGAAAGGAACATTACATTCCTTTTAGCTCATTTTTAAATAAGGTTTAAGCTTGGAAAAATCAAATATTGTCCTGATAATCCTTTTACTTACACCAGTATAACTCTGTTTAGGACTCTGTAAACTTTACGGAATAGGATCCTGCTTTACAGCAGTCTCAGGGCTTTTTACAATTTCAAGTGCAGCCCAAGCTATGAACTTCAACTAACATAGCTGTGTCAGTGCAAGGAGCTTTCCCAGACAGGTTTGTAGTAGGTCATAGTGTTGATAGTTGTGCAAGCTTTTAGAACAGCAGTGGACTTCCCTGTATCAGAATTGACAGTAGACGTTTTACTCATGCATATTAGGTACAGCCTTTCTGCTTTAGCTGTCCCTAGAGCGCAATATAAATCTTTGCGTGCTTAGCAAATGTTTTGTTTGCAAAGTTAAACGTGGGGCAATTTTTTCTGTGCGAAGAAAGTATGCTGCTGATGACAGGGGAATTTTGATCAGTGTGGAGACACAGAATTTTAAGAGGTGCGTTGTTGTTCTGAATGAACTATTTAAAAGCACTCTGTCTGTCTGGTTTTTATCCCAGTGAAACTGTATGTGGCTGAATTCTTCTAAAAATACTGCTATGACCCAGAAGGCTCAGAAAGTCTAAATGAAGTAATTAATCATACCTACTTCAAGCAGTTTATATACTCTCCTGAAAAAAATACAGTGGGTTTTCATTTCCACTTAATTTTTCAGAGAGAGAGAAGCATCATTTCTAACCTTCCTAAATTGCTTGGAGATTGTTTATTTGAGAAACTGCATTTCTTTGTATGGTATCCTTCCATTTGTATGTTGAAAGATATGTTCAAAGAGATGATCTTTAAAAATCAAAAGGGAGCTTAGAGCAAGATATTCTTTTTGAGGAGATCTTGACTTTGTAACTTGATAAAAAGACTGAAGTCCATCATGCCCTGCATGCTGCAGTCCCATCCACTCTGACATGTCTCATACAGAGAAACAGTTGTAGGGTTTTCTTTAGTTCTGTGAGATTGGTATGCCAGGATCTCAAACTGGGGCTGTAAAGTAAGACACATGACAAGGAGAGATCGAAACCTGCTGCTTCAGAGAGTTTGCAACCATTTTGGTAGTTATATTTTCATTAAGAGTGCCTAGAATTTAAAAAAAAGTCATAGAATGACCGAATCATAGAATAGCTAGGGTTAGAAAGGACCTGAAGATCATCTATTTCTAACCCCCTGCCATGTGCAGGGACACCTCACTCTAAACCATGCCACCCAAGGCTCTGTTCAACCTGGCCTTGAACACCACCAGAGATGGAGCATGTGAACTTCCCTGGGCAACCCATTCCAGTGCCTCACCATCCCTACAGTAAAGAACTTCTTCCTTATATCCAATCTAAACTTCTCCTGTTTAAGTTTGAACCCTCTATCCCTTGTGCTATCACTGCAGTCCCTAATGAAGAGTCCCTCCCCAGAATCCTTGTAGCCCCCCTTCAGATACTTGAAGGCAGCTATGAGGTCTCCACAGAGCCTTCTCTTCATATTTGTAATATTTGTTACATTTAACATGGAAGAAAAATAATTTAAAGAAAGATAATTGGCACATTAATGCATGTGAGATTCTTGTTTCATAGCAGTAGGTAAATGATTTCTCAGCATTCACGACATGTTTTAGGAGAGGGGATTGTTAAATCATTAGAATTCACAACAACAGAGGAATTGAAATTGCAAATGAGTTCCTTACATTAACTGTAGAACATTTACATCTTCATACATCTGCCCAGCTGTTTTTTTCATCTGCTTTTGGGACCCTTAAAGAATATGATTTTTTTTTTTTTTTCAATTCTGAGCTATTCTGATTTTAGTGGAAAAAATGTCTTGCCTTTGACATCAGCATTTATCTTGCTGATTAAAAAATAGATCTAATGCACAAAGCAATACCGATATTTGCATGTGGGCAAGTTGATATACAGAACCCGTATGAAGCACAAAAAAACCCTGCATTTGGTATGGAGTAGTAGGAGCTACATTTTTTGTGGGTAACTCTGGTTTCTCCTTTCTTTATAGCTTACTGGTTTTACTCTTGCTCCCTTGTGGGTTGCCCCAGAGGCACTAAAGCTATATGCCACCTCTAACTTAGAAATTAAAATATATAGACCACCTGGATCCTGTGGTTTTTATATATGGTACTTAAGATTTTTAGTCTTAAAAGTTAACAGGAAAATATAAATGAAAGCCTTAGCTGACAGGTAGCATGATTTGAAAAACTGTATGTTCTCTGTTCCACTGAAAACAAAACCAGTAAAATGAGCGCAAATACACATATATATTTGAGAAAGAATATTTAGCTTTCATTTTGGAATTACAGAATATGGTAAGGTCTCTTGGCAATTCGGCAGTCATCAATATAAACCATGTGTTATCGCTATGGTACCGTGACATTTCACATTACCTTTTACTTGAATTATAGATTCAGTTTTCTGAAGTAGCTCTTTTTACTTTTTTTCGTAGTTCTGTTTTACTGTTGCTACATTACTCTGCTACATAACTTCTCTTTTTTGTGTTATCAGACCAGGTTCTGTGGCACTAAGCATTAACTTGTGAGCTGTAATTTGATATCCCAGGACAATCACATTTGTCTGCTTAAGCAATCATAATTTTTGAGTGTAGAGGGCAGAAAACTCTGCTTCAGTTCATAACTGTCATTTTTCATTTCTTCTGTGAGAGGACTGAAATTCATCAAGAAAAATCTCTCCTCATGTTTTTCATCATACTTTTCCTCTCAGAGTTTCATAGCAGAAAACATTAAGTCTCTGATTTGAGATTCTTTGGTTTGGTTTTTTTATGTCCTTTCCACTTCTTTGCTGCCCGCTCAAGCTGAGCAAGTTCATCTGCTTTCATTATTGCATAATGAACCAGGTTGTGGACCTACGATAACCTGAAAATACCATTTTTGGCCATCTTTTACTTAGAATCAGTGCCCTAGCCTGCTTCTTCCTGCTGCTCAGCAAACACTTGTACAACCTGCCATCAGAGCAAAAGTACTTTTAAGTATTTACTTAGATTTTTCACCTTTTCCATTGTGCAGCCTTCTCATATCAGTCTATTTGGTAGCACTCAAGCTGGAGATTCACTTCAAGATTCCTTTGCATAGTTTAAGATCTCTTGGCCTTGGAGTAGTGCTGTGGTGAAAAGGAATAAAAAGCAAAGATAAGACTGGTTGATCATTCATACTAATGTGAAAAGACTCAGGAATATATTTTCAATGAATTCTCTCAGAACCAGTGGCAAATCACACGGGTTGTTAAGTCTTGCTTGGTGTTCAAGAAGTGTGCTTCTTCCCAGACTTAAAAAAAATGGCCATAATCAGGCAGAAGTAGGCTTTTTCCATCCAGAATTGCTGGGCTTCAAACATTCTATTGAAGCCATCTGAAGTTCTTCAGAAAGGCCTTAAAACAAGGTCTTTGAATTTGACATTTACAGTCTTTCTTAGAGACTGTAATATTATTCTCTGTTTTTCTTACTGTTATTTAATTTCTCATTAATTTAGCAATTCCACTAAGCTATGAAACTTATGATTCTTGGGTGCCATTTCTATTAAAAATGGAGATTTGTATGTTGTGCAATATGAATGTTTGGAAAAAAAGAAGCTCACTGCTGAAGAATTCTCAAGTCAAAAATACAGATAGTATGGTTTTAGTCCATTCACAGAAATAGAGAATTCTCTATATTGCATTTGTTCTTTCCTTTGGATATATTTCTCTAAGCATTTTTCATTGCTCATAAATCTCAAAGATGAATAAAAGGGAAAATTGCTTTTGTATAGGGCTAAGATGTCAGTGAGTCTTTGAGAATGTTGGAGTTCAGACAAGGCTCAGAATTATTATCCACTTGAGCTACTGGAACCAAGGGAAAGGCAAAATCTTAAGTTTTGAGAGGCAATTCTGAGATTGTAGCTCCTGAAAGTTTCATGTTTAATTGGATTATTTATGGCTTAATTCAGTTATTTAGTGTCAGCCTGTTAGACACAGAACGCTCACTTCTAACTGTGCTGTCTACAAATCAAGGAGCATTTCACAGCTTGCTTTAACCTTAGTCTCAGAACAAGATTAATGCTGTTCTGATTAAAATATATTCAAGTTTCTCCTCTTGGACTGGTTGGGTTTATTTGCAGTGCCAAAAGGAACATATCAGGTCAATTGAAAAAAAATCAATAAAATAAATTTGAAAATTATTTGAAATAGAGATAATCATTTCACATAAGATGGTCCATGTGGATTTTAAACATCTTGAAAAAACATTTGCAGAGGCAAAAATCTTGCCTTAAATTAGAAAAATTAACTGCTTCAGTTGGAAAATCTTAATACTTTGTAGATAAGAATTTTTGTTTCTTGCAGTGCTATTTCTCCCCAAAACAATCGAGAGAAAGATGGTGAATTGTCACAAGATCTATTGCTGTCAAACACTCATTTTTAATTTAAAAGTTTGATTAATATCTTTGCTACATATTTCTCTAATAACAAATTTTCACATGTGAAGTGTACAGTGAGTTATATAACAATCTAGCGTATGAGTAGATTACATATGTTGGAGTTAAAAATTAAAACATTAATGAGTTATAGTAATCTTTCAGAAACTACTTTGTATTGAAATTTGAATTTGAAGGAACTCGTCCAAACCTCCCTTTAAAATGCTGTCATGGGTTCATCAGTAGCAGTCATTTTTCTCCTTCTTAGTAGTTGGTGCAGTGCTATGTTTTTGACTTGTGGCCTGGGAACAGCGCTGATAACACCAATGTTTTTAGCTATGGCTTAGTGATGTTTGGTCTGGCCAAGGACTTATGGAGCCTCATGTTCTGCCAGGGAGGAGGGGGAGCCGGGAGGAAGCAGAGACAGGACACCTGCCCCAAACTGACCAAAGAGGTATTCCAT